>JARHVA010003842.1:5000-10000 GCA_037957365.1 Torreya grandis
AGCTATATCTTGAAACAAGTATAGAATAATTGTAATCCAATGCAAACCAATCCCCATGCCCATTAAGAGGTTGCCAAGTGGAACATTTTTCTTACAAACAAATGTGATGGATAAATAGACCTAATAGGAAGCCAATGCAAAAACAAATTACCCTATGGGCACAAATATGAAGAAAAATGAATGGAATGTCAAGATATTCTATTAGTTCTATACAAAATGACATTATTCTCCATCATTGAGGGATAAATAATGATAATTGAATAAAGGAATCTAGATTTAGAATCCAAAATTAAAATCGATTGGAAATGATAAGCTAAAATATTTAAATTTAAATATTGGATAAATATGAGAGGTATGAAAGTTAATATTATTTCACAATTATCTATTTAAATTAGATAAAGTCTAATTGAAATCTAGGTGTATATTACTAGCTAATTTTAGGACATGACTATAAAGTCATCTTTAAGTAACCATGGTCATATGTATAATTTTAAGGTATGGCAATGACATTTATTTTAATTTATAAATACAATACATCATGAATTTTATTATTTTGAAGGAAGATTTTGAATAAATTTTCAAGATAATAAATATCTATAGAAATTTTTTATATATATTTGACATGAATTTTATTCTTTCTCACCTAGACTTATATGTTTTTTTGTGTTGTTATCTTAGAGTTTCAATAATAATATATATATTCTTTCAATTTCAATTAGTTAAATTAAATTTATTTAGTTTAAAATTTTCATAGGATAACATTGAAACCCCATAAAGACAAGTACTAAATGATATTTCAAATTCTCTATAGTTGGTAATATGGTAAAGTTATGTTATGAAATTTATTCACAAAATAAATAATCCTTAGATTCATGCACCTTTTTTCTTCAGTTGAGAGATAAAACTAGATTTTCTAGATGATGATTATTTTATTACAAATTTCATTTATTATTTAAGCTAGCATAGAAAACCAATTAGTAGTCTTATTATCTTTATTACTATGACCTTTATCTTACAAAAAAATTGATCCAGTTCTCACCTAGTCTGGCATCACTATGATTATCCACTTTTTATTTAGTATTATTTGTTAATTAAGAGGATTCACTAGGTTGATCATAGGTAAATTTAAAATGTAAGTCTTACTCAAAATTATAAACCAAGATATTCTTTGAAATACATCTCATTCATTAGATCCAATTTTTGAGATCCTAAAACTAGAAGGTCTATCCCCTTAATTTTTAGATCCTATTCACAAACATGGATAAAAACATACCCTAATGTAATTAAGAGAACTACAGTTTTCTAATTTATTGATTCCCTTTTCCCATACACTTAATATTGAACAAGTAGAGAATAAAACTTGTGGTTAACTATACCACAAAACATACAATGTTACATGCAAATAGACAATAATGAATATTTTTGCATGTAATTACATTATAATATGGTTAATTGGAGATTGACACATGTCTTATTTTAACAATAATTTTATTAGAGTCTTGTTTTCTTTATTAAATAATTGTGGATTATTTTTTTTCACATATACAGGGATTAAAGGTGGCCACACAAAGAATATGAAATGAAATGAAAGTAATAATTCATCTATACACTTATTAATAGATCATGTAGAACCACATGCCATGTGAGCTCAATTTAATCATAGCTTGCCATGTGACATGTTGCTATTGGGAATTTGAAGTGAAGGCCTTGAATTTACAATATCACCTTGTCAATTAATCTAATAATGGCTCGCTATGTGTCAAATTTTCAACATTGTCAAATAAAACACAATAACATATTTAGATTTGAAATCCAAAAAAATCATATCTAAATATTACAATAGAACCATGTGACAATAATAAAAATTAATCCCAAAACAATCTTAGGAGAACATTTGTTTCATTCAATAAAGGAAAGATGAAAAATTCACATCAAAAATATTGAAATGAACATGAAAAAATTTCAAGGGGCCTCCTAATGTTGCTACAATGTATGTGCATTGAGAATGAAGAATTGTATTATAAAGGAAAATTTTAATATCCTTAGGTTCATAGAATTTATGCAAGTAATTTGAAAGCATGGTTAACTCTATGTCACATTACACACTTTATGGCCCAAAGGTCACCCATCATACGACCTGTGTATCTTTATTGATCATAGACATTCTTAGAATATTATATGCATAAAAAATAAACTCTAGATTACATTTATTTTATATAAAGTTTAACATGATTATTTTATGTATTAAGAAATTGGGAATGGACCCATGCAGAGCAATTAATAAAAATCATTAAGAAATAGGGTCGCACCTAAAATAAAATTTGATTTTGTAAACATATTCCTTCAAGAAAAAAATTATTATTTGGATCTATCACATATAATTATAGAGTGATCATGACAAGTATAAAGTGTGACAAATGTCTAAGTCATCTCAATTAGAGTTTATTTCAAAAAAGGAGGTATATCCTGAAACCATTGTAGAATAATTTGAATGTCATGCAAACCAATCCCCATGACCATTAAGAGGCTACCAAGTGGCACATTTTTATTACAAGAAAATATGATGTAGACATATACCTAATAGGAAGCCAAGGCAAAAATAAATGACCCTATGACCACCAATATGTATCAAAATGAAAATTGAAAATTTATCTAATGAACTACAGGGCATGTCATTCTAGCACATGAAATGTTGAGATATTTTATTAATGATACAATAATTACATAATTATACATTATTTAGTGATGAAAAATGATAGTCATACAAAGGAATTTATGTTTAACATCTAAAATCAAAATTGATTGGCAATGATCATCTAATATAACAAAATTTAAACATTAGATAAATATGAGAGGCATAAAAGTTAATATTATTCCCTAATGATCTATTTAAGTTAGATAAAGTTTATTTTAAACATAGGAGTATATTACTAGCTTATTTTAGGACATGAATATAGAGTCATTTTAAAGTAACCATGGTCATATGTACATTTTTCTGGTATGGCAATGAAATTTATTTTAGTTTATAAATATAATACATCATGAGTTTTGTTATTTTGATGGAAGATTTTGAATAAATTTTCAAGCTAATATATATATATATATATATATATATATATATATATATATATATATATATATATATTTGACATGAATTTTATTTTTTCTCACTTAAACATATATGTTTTCTTGTGCTGTTATCTTAGAGTTTTATTACTAATATCTATTTTCTTTCATTTTCAATTAGTTAAATTTAATTTTGTTATTTTAAAATTTTCATTGGATAACTTTGATTTTTTATTTTTTTTAAATAAAGGGTAAAAACTTTATTAATCAAATAAAATCATTTTACAAAACATAAACACCACAGAAAACAACCGAAAATAGAGAAAACCCAAAAAAAATACATAACACAACCACTGCAACCGCCACCTCTAAGAATCCTCTCCAAACTCCCTGACACTATATCCATCCTCTCTAAGAATCCTCTCCAAACTCTGACACATCTCATTGGGCAACAATGCACACTCATCCACCTTACAGCCATCAATATCCTTCGAAGCCCACTTCTCCAGGCAATCTGCCACCCCATTCCATTCCCTTGGAATGTGAGCAAAAGACATGAAATCCATAAGCGAACTAATTTGAAATATCTACTACACTATCAGGGATAGTTGCCAGCTCACACCAGTAATCTTCCTTTCTATGAGCATATTGATTAGAATTTGTGAGTGAGCTTCACGCTTCACCCTCCACTATCCTAAATCATAAGCTCTCTTCAAGGCATATAGAACAGCTAGTACCTCCATCCTATTAACTGTCTGCTCCCCCATGTGGGCTAAAAAAATAAAAAAATGGATCTGGAGGAATCCATACCAATCCCACCTATCCCAGCTAGGCCAGGATTACCTCTGGAAGAACCATTAGTATTAATTTTTAAAAAATCTTCAGGGGGTGTCATTCATTTCCCACTTCTTTGAATTTTCTTCTTCCCACTGCGGCTGTACCTGATGCAAGCTGAGGCTAGGGAAATATCCTGTATGCCTAACCTCTAAACCAGCTCTGCATCTTCCTTCTCTAGAGGCAAAACGATTTCACTCTTAGCCTCAACCGTCTCTTGGACCATTCCAATAATTTTGCCCCATACCTGATGAATTGCCAATTTCTCCTCCTTAAAAATTCTTTGATTTCTCTCTAGCCATACCTGCCACAAAAAAAATTGGTCCAGCATACCATGCCTCTTGTAATAAGTGAACAGCAGAGGGCAGTCTTCCCAATCTCGACTAAAAATCAACAAGGGAGGAGGCACGCAAGCAACTACATCTCCATGCTTCCCACCATGCATGCTACAGTGTGAAGAGTAAAAGGGAAACTAAAAAATAAATGTGACGACTCCTCCTTTGCCCCCATACATAGAATGCAGTGCAAAGGCCCAACAAATCCCCTCCTCCTAATATTCTCCCAAGTCAAACAGTGATTCCAAGCCAACGTCCAACTAAAGCAATTGCATTTCAGCTAGGAGAAACTGCTCCAGACTCTTTTCCACCAAGAAACTTCCACTCTTTCATCACATTGTTAAGCAATCAATTCCTGATAACCTAATGAGACCGTGTATTTCCCTTTGGGGTGAGGGGACTAGGCCAAAATGTCACTTCCCCTAAGTGTGAAGTAGCTACAACTAGCTAGGATGTTTCAGTGCACTTAGCTTCCATACCAATAATCAACCACTCCTCCTGAGCCTTCCATCTCACCTCCGTCAACTAGCCATGAAGAAGCAAAGATTTGTAATCACACACCCTATTCCACCTTGCTTCACTAAATCTCTATGCTAGACCATATAGATGATGATATTGAGTAACCAGAGGGGGAAAGCCATTCCACGAGTCATACTAGAATTTCATCTCAGTCCCTCCTCTACAAATCTAGAAAAGACCTCTCTTGATCAAAGCCTCTCCCCTTTTTAGAGTGGCCTAGATCATTGATCTAATTCCTGACAAGTT
>JARHVA010003842.1:15000-30000 GCA_037957365.1 Torreya grandis
TGATAAAATCCCCTATTTGATAACAGAAGAAGATAATCTAGAAATGTTAAAGCCTATATCTGATGATGAAGTACATGTTATTTTATTCTCCATGGGTGCTTTTAAACCCCTGAGTCTTGATGGCTTTCCTCTTATATTCTTTCAAGAATATTGGGAGATTGTTGGAGCAGACCTCACGACCACAGTTCGTGATTTTTTCAGATCTGGAAAATTTTTGAAACAATTCAATAATACATTCATTGTACTTGTTCCTAAAAAATCTCATTTTTCACACCTTGTTGATTTCATACCTATTAGCTTATGCAACACTGTGTATAAGATATGTACTAAACTGCTGGTTTTGAGAATTTAACCCTTGCTTGACAAAATTATTTCTCCTGCTCTAAAAGGTTTCATCCAAGGTAGACAAATTCTTGATGTTGTGATCACCACACATGAGACTTTCCACTCCATGGATAAGAGCAGAATCCCTGGGATGGCCCTCAAGCTTGATATATCGAAAGCTTATGATAGAGTCTCATGGACTTTTCTATTCCAAGTGATTAGAAAATTTGGGTTTAATGATAAATTGTCTTGCTTATTATAGAATGCGGTCTCTTCTTCTAAATTTTGAGTGCTGGTTAATGGTGTTTCTAGAGGGTTTTTCTCCTCCTCGAGAAGAATTCATCAGGGAGACTCTCTCTCCCCATACCTATTCATCATTGTGGCTGAGGCACTGGGAAGATACATAAAAGTTGATATAGTTTCAAAAGAGCTAGTAGGCATCAAACCTACCACTTCCCTTCACCCTATAGTTATATAGTAGATTGTGAATAAAACCATCTTATTTGGTATCTCATTAGTGATCGAAGCTAGAAGATGGAAGAATATACTTAATGATTATGCCAGAGACTCGGGATAAAGAATACATTTCTAGAAAAGGAATGTGTACTTCTTCAACACTCCCAATGAACTTAGACATTTAATCATTGATATCTTAGAATGTGATGAATTTGGCCTACCAGCCACCTGCCTAGGTCTCCCACTCTCAGTCAAAGAGGTATCTTCAAGTTTTTGGAATGGTATTGTGGAATGTACAAAGAGGAAACTTCTTGGGTAGAAGGGGAAACTACTCAGTAGTGTGGGTAAGCTGTAACTTCTTCAAACTTCCTTGCAAGGTATTCCTACATACTTCATGTCTCTTTTTAAAATTCCTACGTATTTTGATAAAAAGTTGGAATAGATCCAAAGGAAATTTTTTATGGACAGGAGTGGAAGACAAACAGAGAATGTCTTTAGTCAGATGGGAAAAAGTGTGTCTCCCAAAATCTCATGGTGGACTTAATATAAGATCCATCTAGAAAATGAATAAAGACCTCCTCTCAAATTTTGTTGGAATCTGATTCACAACAATAGTGAGTGGGGTGAAATAATGTATGCCAAATACATGCATATCATTGACGATTCCAACTTTCTTCTACAAGCGGGATTACCCTAGGGGTCTGTGATATGGCATAAAATGCTAAAAAGTAGAAGTCTTCTCAAATAGGGAATTAGGTGGAAGCTTGGAAATGGCTAGCAGATTAAATTCTGGGAGGATAATTGTTTAAGGGACAAGCCTCTCATCTCCCAAGGAAATTATGAAGAAATTATAGGCCTGACTACTTAGTTCTTTGTTGATAGGGTTTGTGATTATATGGAAAATAACAATGGGATAAGGAGCTAGAAAAACCTTTTGGATTACTGTGTGCACAGGCCTGAGCTTATCCTAAGAATTTGGGAGATACAATAATGTGTTCAGGAGATCAGAATCCCGCTCTTACCTCGAGAGGATGAACAATACTGGTGGCTGGATAAGAATAGAATGTTCTCTATCAAATCTGCCTATCATTTGCTTACACCTAAACCTTAGAATAAGGAGTTATGGAAAAAGGTTTGGAATCATAAACTCATTCCAAAGATCAACTTATTTTGGTGGGTTGTTGTCCATAACAAAATCCTTACTCAAGACAACCTTCAAAAGAGGGGGTTTACTTTGGTCAATAGATGTTTTCTATGTGGTTCTAGAGAGGAATTAGTTTCACACCTATTCATACACTGTGAGTTTACCCAGGATTTATGGGGCAAAATAACTAACAACTTTGGCATTGAATGGGTGTGCAATTCTAACCTTAAAGAAGTAATTCTCAGGTGGATCTCAACCTTCTCACATCCCTGGATTAAGTAACTATGGAAGCAACCTCTACCATGCTTGAGCTAGACTTTATGGGAAGAGTGAAATCACAAAATTTTTAGGGACATTGTTAGAAATGCTGCTAAGGTGTTAAACTCCTTTACCAGGACCATCTTGGAAAGTGTTACAACAACTCATATTAGTGTTGTAGAGAAACCCAATCTAAATTTAAAAGTCAAATTGCTGCCAAATGGATGGTTTTAAACCTTATCCTTGGGCATGATAATTCCAAAATTCTTCAGAGACTTCATACTAAATGGATACCACCTAAACCCAATTGCGTGAAACTCAATTTCGATAGGGCATCCAAGTTGAGTGGTAAAGCAAGTGGAGGAGGAATAATAATAAATGAAAAAGGAGGGATGTCTATTGTCTATACTGGTGGCATGGGTTGCCAGAGCAATAACTATGCTGAACCTATGGCCTTACTTTGGGGATTAAAGTTAGCTATATCCCTAGGAATCAAAAATTTGAATATTCAGGGAGATTCTAAGTTGATCATAGATGTCGCTAATAAAGCATCTAACATTGGTATCCATCTAAAAGACATCATTATGCACATCCAATTTATTTTACAAAAGTTTTATGAAGTTGAGATTACCCACACCTATAGAGAAGGTAACAGGGTCGCTGATGCTTGTGCTAACCTTGGTCAACAATTCTCAGGATGGAGGGTATGGTGACAAGGGGCTCATATACCCCCAAATATTAGAGAGATCATTCAAAAGGAGATGATGGAGCATGAATGATGTACATTGATGACGAAGATAGCTTTCGAAGGCGGTCCATGTGGAGAAGGCCATTGCAGATCATGGAAGCGGCCCAGGGAATGCTGACAATGTGGACAATGAGAATCTTAAGGATCTTGTTAATTCTATAGTTATGTAGTTTCATCCTTTCTGACTCTGGTCTTTCCAATGTTTTGTTTTGCTTCTGACATTGTTTCTCGACTATGCTGTTGGTTCGATGCTAGCATCTTTTGTTTGCTAGCCTTCCTATCTTTTTTGACTTTATAGGGTTCAACCCCTAGTTTTCCACCTTAATTAATCAAAAACAAATCAATTTGATTTTAAAGGATAGATGGATATCCCCAAAAACATTTAAAACTATATTACTTTAAAATAGGTGACATTTAATAGCCTTATAAATACAAAGTTATAAAAGAGGTGAGAATTGACAATGCTATTGTAATTTATTATGAAAATAATTGTTTAATACATTGGATCCCATTTAAAAATTATTTAGTGCATTAGATCCCATCAACAACATTACACATAGAAAAAAAATAATATCTATGAAAATGATCCTCTTTTATTTTAAATTTATTAAGGAAGTGATATTTTTACATCATGATTTAATTTACAATTTTAACATGTCACAAGAACTTGTAAGCCAATGAAATAACAAAAACTTACTAAAATAACACCTTATCCTAGATTCATTATCATGGTGTGTGGATGGGTCAGTGTGGGCTTACGTGTGTGTGTGTGTGTGTGTGTGTGTGTGTGTGTGTGTGTGTGTGTGTGTGTGTGTGTGTGTGTGTGTGTGTGTGTGTGTGTGTGTGTGCGTGCACGCGCGCATGCACACGTGTGTGTGTGTGTGTGTAAAAACTTATTGAAATATCACCTTATCCTACATTCATTATCATGGTGTGTGTGGGTGGGTGGATGGGTTAGTGTGGGTTTATGTGTGTGTGTGTGTGTGTGTGTGTGTGTGTGTGTGTGTGTGTGTGTGTACATGTTACAAAAACTTGTAAGCCAATGATAGAACAAAAACTTACTGAAATAACACCTTATCCTATATTTATTATTATTATGGTGTGTGTGGGTCAGTGTGGGTTTAGGTGTGTGCAAGTGTGTGTGTGTGTGTGTGTGTGTGTGTGTGTGTGTGTGTGTGTGTGTGTGTGTGTGTGTGTGTGTGTGTGTGTCTATCTTGTAGACCTACACTTCAAATAAACCTATTTTAGATGGTATGTAAATTGACTCCCATATTCCTTCGAACTATTTCATACTTACACTTTGAAAATCATAAAAATCAACTAATAAAAATGAAGTAAATGAGACGACATCAAATACCACTAAGGGAATCAATTTCAAAATTCAACTAAAATTTATTTCTACTTTAAAATTCATTGAAATACATGAATTATTAATTGGATTCATAAACCAAAATATATGGATGAAATTAAAATACTAATTGATTTAATAAAATATATTTTCTGATATTACTATTTAATATAAATTTAATAATCTTAATGTGAACACCTTCAATGTAAAAAAAATAAATCATGAACAAATAGTAAAGAAAAAATAGCATTCTATACTATTTTTTCCAATAGTGGCATCATCTAACAATGTATCATAGAGTGACACTAATCCATTCATTTGGTTAAACACATCATGGCATATAAGCAACATCTAAAAGTGTCAAGGCATTTAATGGTGTCAAATTCTTTCACCAATAGAAAATATTTATTTTTATTCAA
The DNA here is from genome assembly GCA_037957365.1 of Torreya grandis. Classification (NCBI taxonomy): domain Eukaryota; kingdom Viridiplantae; phylum Streptophyta; class Pinopsida; order Cupressales; family Taxaceae; genus Torreya; species Torreya grandis. Next base: position 19,698 of record JARHVA010003842.1, read on the forward strand.
TTCAAAAATGTTTGAAAGTCTCAAAAATAACAAATGTAAACTCGAGTATATTTGAAAAATATGTTAAGATCACTCTATTTTTTTAGGTTTTTTTCACCTCATCATTTGGATTTGTTTCCCATCAAATACTTTTGAAGCTTCTCTCTAAATTTATAACAAATCAAGATACTTCACTAAACCCCTTTATCATTTATTATCGATTATAGTATATTATTTAATTGTAAATTAGGTCTTATTAAATCTACGCTTTGAAAAAGAAAGGTCATATAAAAGTGAATGCAAATGTCCATTGAAAAACCAACATAAATAGACTTCTTTGTTTATCTGGTGCAGGTGTTTTCCCGCTTTCAAGCGTCAGTACTGAAAGGGCGATGGCCGTTGGAGGGACGTTAAAGCTTACGATAGCCAGCTTGAACGCTCCTGACCCCATTCTCAACCTCTCGCCGCCTCTTTCCTAGCGTCAATTGCTGCACTGTTCTGTCAATCACCAGCGACGAAGCGTGCCTGTGCCAGCAACGATTTCCTCGCCTTTCCCATTAATCATACCATCGCCCCGTGCAAAAGTATAGACTTCTTTTTTTATCTGGTGCAGGTGTTTTCCCGTCTTCAAGCGTCAGTGCTGAAAGGGCGGTGGTTTGATTGATAGGAAATCCGAGAAAATCTGCGTTCGCTTTTCCAGTCTCCAAGAATCAGTACTGTTGACATGCCTGGTACTGCGTTTTATATTTTAACCATCTTTTGAAATCTTGAGCAATTTTAGAATATTGATTTTCTTTTTTCCTAAAAATCTTGAACATTCGGCTTAATTGTTTTAAATTCTTGAACATATCTTCTTTCAAGCATCACAGTGTGGTTTGAGGGGAGGTGTTTCAAGAAAAGTATCGCCACACTCAATCTAGTCTGTTTGTTTTCTTTTTTCAACTTCTCTCAAGGTAGGTTTCTACTAGTCTGTTTGTTTCGCGCTCTTTCCATTTTGGCTTTTTCTCGCGAAGGAAGAGAGCGTTTTCTCCTTAAATGCGAACCCCCCTATACTAAATGGGCTTTCGTGGACAATTAATAAGGGTTGCTGCGTCCTCACTTCCATGACTGCTTCGTTCAGGTGGTGTTTTGAGCTATTTATTTAATTGACAGGCCGTAATCTTTTAAATCTGCTGCAATCTTTTAAGGGAAGAAAAACACAGTTGATTTTTTGGTTAAATATTGTTATTTCTTGTATTTTTGCATTTTTCGTCAATCAAATCTGTGTGCAGGGTACTTTCTTATCATTTGGTTACTATTTTCTTAATGTTTGTTAGGGTTTATACTAATAAGAAAAATAACCAAACGAGTATTCATCACAATTTCGTGTAACAGACTAGAGGGCCATTGGGGCGGAGGGCCGGGACAGCCTGAAATTAGCCACCCAGGCGGCCAGACTACAAAGTACCTACGTTTGAATGCCTCCACCCTCATAAGCGCTCTCGCCTCCAAAGGCCTGAATACGACAGATCTCGTTGCTCTTTCAGGTTCTCTCCCTATGCCTATTATTATTCTATTTCCAATTATTATTTTTGACATTGCATTATCATGATGAAAAAATGGGTGTTTGTATGAATAGGAGGGTACACCATAGGAATTGGTCTCTGCAACTCGTTCTCGAATCAGCTATATCCCACGCAGGACTAATGCTAAAATCTTTTAATTGACAACAAATATTACGTAGATCTGCTGAATCGACAGGGGCTGTCCACGTCCGATCAAGATCTCTACACAGACTCCCGCACTAAAAACATTGTCAAAGACTTCGCGGTGGATCAAGATCTTTTCTTCCAGAAATTTGCACTGGCGATGGCGAAGATGAGCCAACTGAACGTAGTGACCGGCTCATCAGGGGAGATCAGAAACAACTGTTCCGTCCAAGGCTGGTCCGTAAGAATTTAATATTCTGTTACATTTGGACTACGAGTATTTTTGGGAGGCGCTGGATATGCATTCTTGGAGACTAAGACTACATTCTTAAGTATTTCATCTTTTGGCGGAGTGAAGGAATGGTGTTTGTGCTGTTATGTTGAGACGATTCAATGATATCAATGTTACAGTATGTATGGTGAACATGTTATCAAAGATTTACAAATGATAAATAGTGTAATATGCTCGAATAAATTTTGTGTTGGTTAACCTGTCATAAAAGCCTAGTTTTAATAGCTTAGTTCTTTTGTTGTGGTGCAATATTATATTATATATAAATAAAGAAATAACATTAAAACTAATAATTTTAAGGATCGGTGGTGTACATTTGACCTCATTGAAACCCAAGAATTGTCATATGTTATACACAAATATGTTCAAACTTTCAAGTTAACATGACAAAAATTACAAGATTCAATGCTCACAAAAACAAACTTTTAAGCCAACATTAACATTAATACATTGCAAGGGGCCTCTCCACATCGCTATAATGTATGTCCAAGTGAATGAATATTTTAATTCTAAGGAGAAATTCAATTTTCTGGTGGTCCACATAATTTATGCAATTCATTTCAAATCCCAGTGAAATATTTACTGCACTGCAAATTTCGTGACCCCACTACAAACTCCAAAACTCTAGGATCACTCAAATTTTGACACGTCTCATTGTGGATCAAAAGAAATATTAAAATATTATGTGTATAATGATTAAATATTTGATCACATTTAGTTTTTATAAAGGGTAATATGATCAATTTCTATAATGTGCAGTTATGGATGGATTCATTGGAAAATTTAGGATTGATTCATAAATTAAAAGATATGCACCTAAAACAAAATTGGACTCTAGAAACATAGTACTATGTAACCACAAACCAGTTTTGAGATGCGACATGTAATATTTAATGTTTGTCATAAGAAAATTGATCCTTGTGATTTTTTTTAAATTTGTTGGCCTAGGATTACACATTGTGTCGCATGCTTTGGCCATAGGAATTTGGTCTTACGTTTGACTCCACATGCTTTTCGACTATGTGAAAATTGACCAGAGGAATACCTTTTATTTTTTGTTTTTTAAATTGAAATTTATCTTAATCATGTTATTTTTGTTCAAAGGGATACATTAATAAAGTAACGAGTCAATACATTTATTGAGTCAAAATGACCAAATAGAGGATTTTGTGAATTGAAATTTGTGTGAGAAATGGGCTATTGCCACATGGAAAATTTGCATCCAATGCAGTATATATAAAGACAAAATTCAACAAAACCACTGTGAACTCCATGCAATACACTACACTATGGTTATTGGTTGATCGACACCTATCTTATTTTAACCATAATTCAGTTATAATCTTGTTATGTGATTTACATAATTATAACTTATTTATTTTTCACATATAGGTGGATTAAAGGTGGCCATGTCAAGAATATGAAATAAAATGAAAGCAATAATTCCTTTCTATACTTCTCAATGGATCATGTAGAACCCCATGCCATGTGAGCTCAATTTAATCATAGCTTACAATGTGAAATGGTGTTATTGGAAATTTAATGCAAAGCCCATGAATGTACAATGTCACCTTGTCAATTAATCTAATAAGAGCTTGTTATGTGTCAAAATTTCAACATTGTCAAAGAAAACACAAAAGCATATCTAGATTTCAAATCCAAACAAAACATATCTGAATATTACAACTAAACCATGTGACAGTAATATAAATTGAGCCCAAAATAATCTTAGGAGTCTACTTATCTCTATCAAAAAAGGAAAGATGTAAAACTCAAAACAAAAATATTTAAATGAACATGAATGAATTTCAAGGGGCCTCTTTACGTTACTACAAAGTATGTCCATTGAGAATGGAGAATTGTATTATAAGGGTAAATTTTAATTTCCTTGGGTTCATAGAATTTATGCAAGTATTTTGAAAGTGTGATTTAATGTATGTACCTTGTAAAATCTATGACCCAAAGGTCACCCAGTGTACAACATGTGTATCTATAATGATCACATACATTATCATAATATTATATGCCTAAAAATAAGCTTTGGATTGCATTTATTTTATATAATGTTTAACATGATTGTTTTGTCTATTGTGAAATTGGAAATGGACCCATGGGGAAAATGAAGAAAAATTTATTAAGAAATAGTGTCATATCTAACATAAAATTTGACTCTATAAACACAATACTCCATGAAAATTTAAATATTAGATAAATATGAGAGGCATAAAAGTTAATATTATTCCCAATTATCGATTTAAATTAGATAAATTTTACTTTAATGCTAGGAGTATATTACTAGCTTATTTTAGGACATGAATATAGAGTCATTTTAAAGTAACCATGGTCATATGTATATTTTTATGGTATGGAAATGACATTTATTTTAGTTTACAAATATAATACATCATGAATTTTTTTATTTTGAAGGAATATTTTGAATAAATTTTCAAGCTAATAAATATCTATAGATTTTTTTATATATGTTTGAAATGAATTTTTTTCTTTCTCACTTAAACATATATGTTTTTTTTGTGCTGTTAACTTAGAGTTTCATTACTAATATCTATATTCTTTCATTTTCAATTAGTTAATTTTAATTTTGCTAATTTAATATTTTCATTAGATAACTTTGAACCCCCATAAAGCCAAGTGGTAAATGATATTTTACATTCCCTATAGTTACCAATATTGTAAAATTATGTTATGAATTTTATTCACAAAAGAATTAATCCTTACATTTATACACCTTCTTTCTTCAATTCAGAGATAACACTAGATTTTATAGATGATGGTTATTTGATTACAAATTTTTGTCATTATTTAATCTAGCATAAAAAAAAATTAGTAGTCTTATTATCTTTATTACTATGCCCTTTATCATACAAAAAAATATATCTAATTCTCTCCATTTCTAGCTTCTCTTTGACTATCCATGTTTTATTTAGTATTAATTTTTTTTAGAGGATTCACTAGGTCATCATAAGGGAATTGTATTTGCAAGTCTTAGTCCAAATTACAAACCAATATATTCATCCAAATGTAACTCATTCACCAGGTCCAATTATTGACATCATAAAATTAGAAGGTCTATCCCCTTATTTGTTAGATCCTATTCACAAGCTTGGATAAAAACATACCCTAAAGTAATTGAAAAATTTGCAATTTTCTAAATTCTTAATCCATTTTTCCCCTAAAATTAATTTTGAATAAATAGTGAGTCAAAATCATGGTTAACTATACCACAAAACATACAATATTACATGTAATTAGACATTAATGATTACCTTTAGAGCACCAAAACATTAAAATTAATATTGTAATGAAGTAAGATAAATTTAATATTTTTTTATCCAATATGGATACATTATATATCCAAGTGCCAATAAACATTAAATGTTCATTTTAGTATTTTTGTCATAGTAGTAAAAAGCGAATATCAAAATGACTGTAATGCCTCTCCATTTGTTACAAATTATAATCATATCTTTATGGTTAGAAATAACACTTAATATCATGTTGTTAATTAGAGTTAGTCACATTATTACTTAAATGAGAACTTATTTAATATTTGATAAGGTTAAAAGGGTTTTGAAAGGCCCCAAAGCCTTTTACAAAGGAGCAAAATATAAAAAATTAACATTCAAATGGATCCATCTACCACTAGTAGTAAAATAGGTGGGAATAAGTAACACACATTAAAATTCTAAATAAAATCAACTAGAAAAACTATCTTAATTTACTAGGAAACTTATGTGAAGATTATGCAAAACTTAGTAAGCGAAATTAACCCATTTTCACTTGTCTTCTAAATTTCATCACAAGGTCACCTTGAGTAGAGGGACATATAGGATGGCTAAGCAATTGATTTTATTACTTTTTTTTCCATTTTTGGACCTTGGACAACCTTTCTTAAGTTTTATTTGGTTCGGTTGGTGATGTTTTTATAATTAGAATAAAGATCTAAGATTTATGTTCTATTGATGTACCATGGATAATTTTAGCCATAAGTAAGTTTATGGATTATCCACCAAAGGGGGAGCACCATCTAAGTTTTAAACCTTTAATGGAGACATCAAATCACCTAACAGTTTTTATTTAGAGTGAGGAGGACTTTCAAGGCCCTCATTTATAATAAGATCTTCAAAAGAAGAGGTAAAATTTTCACTATTAGAAGGAATCCACTCCTTGTCTAAAGCTAACATTATCGGGTTTTTGGTAATGAATTTTTTTCACTAGGAAGAATCATTTTTATGAGGATATTGCATTTTTTGGTTATATGTCTAATGTCAAAGCAACTAAAAAATTGAAATATTAACACTTCATAGTCAATGGGTTGAGACAAGGTGTAGTTTCCTACTTGTAAAGTTATTTTTCAAGAATATTCTTGGATTTACCTATATTCGCAAAAATAATATAAAAAGTAGAAAGGGAGAAGTGGTAAGTATTTGGGTGGATTTATAGAAACTCCCCTACTAATTTACTAATAACCTTCATACTAGATTCTATCTAAAATTGCACTAGGAGATGGGGCAGGTGAATCCATATGAATTTAACATGTAGAGGTTCACTAAGTATATTGAAAATTGTAGACCATTATTTGAAGACTAAGGGGTGGTGATTCAATCTCCATGATTGGTTTTAAATATTTTTCTTGACTTCAATGTAAAAAATAATAATAAAGACGTCTTTTGTGTAAGAATAAATATAAGGTCTACATGAAAGGAGGGGTTGATAATGTATTGAGATCCAGGCATGGAGATCATGACTTTGTATCTAGTTATCAATGAATTTAAAGATGACTGCTTTAGTATAAAAGTATTCCTCCTATTTAAGTACTTCTTCATTTAAAATCAACATAGGGTTAGGAGATGTAGGATTAAAAGGTTTGGTGTCTAATGTAGAATTTGACCTATATGAGATGGCATAAAAAATGAGATTAGATTGCATATATCCACTGCTGTAGATTCAGGATCCATCTCTATTAAATCCCAAACCCTAGAGGAGAAGTAGTTAGGACTACCAATCTTGGATGGAATGTAGATGATGAGAGATTCATTCAACACATTTTATAAATTGTAGAGAGAACTTGGGACACATTCTATCCACCAGTAATAATACTAAATTTAAAACATTTGTGTTGTTCATCTTGTATAGACCTAGCTTGCGGGGAGATGGTTAGTGACAGTAAGGTTTGAAGTGTTGGATATCAGAAAACATCATGAAGGTTTCTCAAATCACTGTTGGTAAATTGGAGAGCCAAACAAAAAATTATACATAGAAATAATATTATATTTATATATAAAAACAATATCTTAACAAAGTCAAATATATAGCCATGGAGGTAGCATAACCACCTCCTAGAAAGTATGATAAAAAACCAATAATAGTCATAGGTTACAACAAACCTTATGAGAATATGTTTATTAACAAATAAACTAATATGATAATTAAAAATGTTAAGAATAAAACTTAACATTTACCCCATTAACATTTTCAATTCCTAGCACCCCCTTAATTCAAACATGGTACAAAGCTTTTTATACTCTCTATGTAACCTGCTCATATTTGAGGTGGCATGCTATATTTTTAGTTTCATGGTCTTAGGACACCTTCATTTTTATTTTAAGATTACCAAAAACTTGGGAGTGATAGGAGTACATCTCTCTACTTAACACCTTCATTGGTTTCTTGGAGTACCACAAACCCATATGGTTTTTGATGTAGTTTGATGACAAACCTAGAGGTGGTAGGATATCTCAACCACTTTGGTGGTTTATTATATTTCCACAAACCCTTTTCCAAGAACCAAGAATAACTTTAGTGCTTTTTCTCACCACAATGTTCTTCATCAAGAGGTACCAAACTAGAAAATAATGCCCAAACTTTTTATTGAGAACCTTACTATATAATAAAACCACACCACATAAAAATTCACCATGGTAACGATGTGACCCCATTATAGGTGACTCATGATAGTATGCCAATTATCCTCTACCCTCCAATAAGATGCTACTTATTCATCTAATGATGTTGTGAAGCTTAACTGCATGAATTTTCCAAAAGAAATCCACCCTTTAATGTGAAAAAAAAAATTCATAAGACATTGGAGTTGTGTAATTATTCATCCTTTTATTTCACTTTTTGGTAAATATGACATATTTAAAATTTGACTCTTTTGACATTTTTAAGACTTTTGAAGATAAAATATGAACTTTCATAATTTTGACACTAACTCAATGATAAAATGACTCTCTAAAAGGACAAAATTTTGATGAAAAATTCTTTAAATTTGAATAGACAAAATATCAATAAAAGACTAGACATAAAAAATACATTTTATAGAAAATTTTAGCGTGCTATTAAAGCTTAAACCTAAAATAACTCGACCATCTTACAATAAAAAACTACATGATACTTTGAATATTTTTTTTAATTTTAAACATGACACCATAAATAACTTTGCCTTAACCAAAATAAATAAATTAAAATGAATTAAAATATTTTGATACTACTTATTATGTAATCATTAAAGACAAATTTCTTCAATAAACCTAAAGTGGTTGGCCTATATGAAAAGTATTTGGTGGTGAATGATAGAATGGATAACTACACAGAAGGTTTGATTGAAAAAGAGTAAAACATGAATGGTAGTAGAGGGATCAAATCATAGTAAAATAATATCAATTCACACATACTATAGATCAAATGTAATAGTTAGTAGATGCATTATAACTCTGACATAATAAATCTACAAATAATTTTTTGTTATATGTGATTAATGCATGTAGATATTAGGGGTGATGTTTCACAATAGACTTTTTAGGCATGCTCAGGTTTGAATTAGACAACAGAAAATTTTATAAAAAAATATCTTATTGTGCATGCATATGGATCAAATCTTTTTGGTTTCACCAAGAAACATAACCACATAGGTACAATTTCACTGAATAAGAAGTATATAATAAACAGATGCATACACAATAGAATTTGCATGAAAAAATGTATAGAGTGGCATTAAATAGGGGTTTTATCTATAAGATATAAAATCCCTAATGGAAGTGTTGACAATAGAGATCATCTAAATTTTGCAGTCACATATCAAATTAAATGTGATATAAATCTAAATACATTATGGTGGAAGAAGTTGGGAACCCACACATACAAGTGTGAAGGTTATTGATGAGGTTGAAAATGTAGATTTAAAATTAAAAAACTATTATTAAAATTATGATATTTTCATTGATAAAAACTAATCTCTCACATTAACATAGGTAGACATGACTTTAGAGATGACCTTTTAAAACTCAATGTACTATATTGCACTCCATTGTGGATTTTTGCTTTAATACCACACTATTGGTAAATTCGAGAGCCATATGAAAATTTCCACATTGAAATAATATTATATTTTTATACATAAATGACAACATAAAATTGACTAATATATAGCCATCGAGGTATCATAACAACCTCCTAGAAAATAGGATAAAATAACCCGAAATAGTCATAGGTAATAACAAATGTTATGAGAATATATTTCTTGACAAATAAACTAATAATCTAATTAATTATGTTATAAATAAATGATAACAGTCACTAATAATTTTTTAAATGGACTTAGGTCATAAGGATCTTGTAGAGATATTCGAGCCATTCATCCTTGAGCCATTTAATCAAATGAGAACGTATTTGAATAGAGGCATGCCATGTTTTAAAGAGGATCCATTCAATTTATTACAAAATGTAATTTTTAGCTTAGATATAATTTATATATATTATAATCAAGGTGAATCACATAATAGGATAGTATGTGTCTTAACTACAATTTACCATTCAATACATATAAAATATGCAAAAAAAGTTTATAATTTTCTCAAATTTTTAATTCTAAATTCCCTACTCTACTTATTGATTCAATCTCAAATTTCACAAGGAATATGTATTTTTATTATATAAGATCACATGATAACATTCATGATATGAACATGAAATTAATTGTAGTGATCTGAAGGGTAGCACTAAAAAAAATCATATATTTAAGACCTCACTTATCTAAAGCATTTAATTCCTTAATTCTCAACATGTAAAACCAAAGGTCTCAATATTATAGATCTCAACAAATAAATTTATAAATAATTAATTAACATTAGTTGATTTTTGTATTTCTATGTTATTTTCATAAAATACATTAATATATTTTTGGCATATATATCAAATACCAAGTGAAATTTTGGGTCGAAAATCAAAAGTGTACACAAATTCACGTGTGTGTGTGTGTGTGTGTGTGTGTGTGTGTGTGTGTGTGTGTGTGTGTGTGTGTGTGTGTGTGTGTGTGTGTGTGTGT
>JARHVA010003842.1:37500-45000 GCA_037957365.1 Torreya grandis
AATAACATCTTGAAATGCAAGAGAGGGTCTTATGATTGCATCTTGAAATGAAATGAATGTTAAGGTTTAGATCCAAGATAGATAGCTAAGTCAAGGATTCTTGTGATTGAAATGTTTAAGTAATGTGGAAGGAATTCAATGCATGTACACTTGTAATAGTGGTAGATGTGGTGATGAGAATGAAAATGGGTGTCATTGATTAACATTAGAGGGACGTTGTTGGTAATGTTTATAATAGAAACATTAAATTATCCTAACCTGATCCTAAACCTCTTGTTATGTCTTTCCTAAAGTCATGACCATTGTCAATTATTTCACTGTTCTTCCAATGTCATATGCCTCTACATGTATAGACTTATTTTTCTAAATTATTTTATCTGGTATAGGTGTTTTCCAACCTTTAATGCTAAAAGGGTGATGGTTTGATGGATTAGAAATCCAAGAAAATCTATTATTTCTTTTCCAATCTCTAAGAATCAATATTCTTGATGTCCCTAGTACTATTCTTTATATTTTAATAATCTTTTGAAATCTTGAACATTTGTAGATTATTGATTTTATTTTTTCCAAAGAATCATAATTAATTTGTTTTACATTCCTCACTTGTTCTGAAATCTTAATCATTCAGCTTAATTAGTTTAAATTCTTAAGGATATCTTCTTTCAAGCATCTTAGTTTGGTTTGAGGGGAAGTGTTACAAAAAAAGTATCGCCACTGTTAACCTAGTATGTTTGTTTGCCTTTTTAAAGTTCTCACAAGGTAAGTTTCTACTAGTCTATATTGTTGGTGCCCCTTCCATTTTGGCTATCTATGTGAAGGAAAAGAGAATTTTGTCCTTAAATATGGACCCCACTCTAGTAAATGGACAACTCCATGACCCTACTACAAACTCCACAGCTCTAGGATCACTCAAATTTTGACACATGTCTCATTATAGATCAAACAAATTATTTAAATATTATATTTATACTGATTAAAATTTTGATTGTATTTAGTATTTATAAAGGGTAATATGATCAAGTTATATAGTGTGTAGTTATGAATAGATTCACGGGAAAAACTAGGATAAATTAATATATTATAAGATATACACTTAAAACAAAATTGGACTCTATAAACATAGTACTATGTAACCCTAAACCAATTTTGAGATGCCACACGTAATATTTAAAGTATGTCACTAAAAAATTAATCCTTGAGATTGTTTTTTTTTTAATTTTGGGCCTAAGATTACATGTGTCACATGCTTTGGCCATAGGAATTTGGTATCATGTTTAGCTCCACACACTTTTTGACTATGTGAAAATTTACCATGAGAGTAAATTTTATTTAATTTTTAATTAAACTTAATTTTAATCATGTTATTTTTTTTCAAAGTGATGTATTAATGATGTAACATGTCAATAATTTTATTATTGCAAAATGACCAAATAGAGGGCTATGTGAGTTGAAATTTGTGTAATAAATTAACCAATGCCACATGGAAAATTTGCTTCTGATGTAGTGAAAGCAAAGACAAACTTCAATAAATCCACTATGAACTCCATGCAATACATTAAACTATGGTTATTACGAGATCAACACATGTCTTGTATTTACCATTATTTTATTAGAGTCTTGTTATGTGATTTACATAATTGTGGAAAATTTATTTTTCAAATTTAGGTGGATTAATGATTGGAAAGTGAAGAATATGATATGAAAGTAATAATTCATTCATACACTTCTCAATGGATCATTTGAAATCCATGCCACACAATCTCAAGTTAATCATAGCTTGTAATGTGACATGGTTTTATAGGACATTTGAGGCAAAGGTCATGAATGTACGATGTCACCTTATCAAGTAATCTAATAAGAGATATCTATGTGTCAAATTTTCAACATTATTCAAAGAAAACACAATAGCATATCTAGATTTCAAATTCAAACAAAATATATCTGAATATTACAACTGAACCATGTGGAAATAATACAAATTGAGCCCCAAATAATCTTAGGAGGTCACTTATTTATATCAAGAAAGGAAGGATGCAAAACTCACCAAAAATTATTTAAATGAACATGAATAAATTTTAAGGGGCCTCTTTATGTTACTATAAAATATGTTCATTTAGAATGAAGAATTATATTATAAGGGGAAATTTTATTATCCTTCAGTTCATAGAATTTATGCGAGTCATTTGAAATCATGATAACTCTATGTCACATTATAAAATCTATGACCCAAAGGCCACCTAGCGTATGACATGTGTATTTTTATTAATCATAGAGATTCTTAGAATATTATATGCATATAAAATAAACTCTGGATTGCATGTATTTTATATAAAGTTTAACATGATTGTTTTATATATTTTGAAATTAGAAATTGTCCCATGGAGAATAATTAAGAAAAAATCATTAAGAAATAGGGTCACACTTCAAATATAAGTTAACTCTCTAAACATAATACTCCATGAAATAATTCTAATTTGGAGATATCACATATAATTATAGAGTGATAATGATAAATATAAAGTGTGTAAAAAATCTAAGTGGTCTCAATTAGAGTTTAATTTAAAAGAGGAGGTATATCTTGAAACCACTATAGAATAATTGTAATTCCATGAAAATCAATCCCCATGCCCACTAAGAGGCTTCCAAGTGGCACATTTTTCTTATAAACAAATGTGATGGAGACATAGACCTGATAGGAAGCCAATGCAAAAACAAATTACCCTATAGGCACCAATATGTATAAAAATGAAAATTGAAAAGTTATCCAATGAACTAGAGGGCATGTGATGCTAGCACATGGAATGTCAAGATATTTTATTAGTTCTATACAAAATGACATTATTCTCCATCACTGGGGGATGAATAATGATATTCGAACAAATGAATCTAGACATAGAATCCAAAATCAAAATTGATTAGAAATGATTAGCTAAAATATTTAAATTTAAATATCGGATAAATATGAGAGGTATAAAAGTTAATATTGTTTCACAATTATCTATTTAAATTAGATAAAGTCTAATTGAAAGCTAGGTGTATATTACTAGCTAATTTTAGGACATGACTATAGAGTCATTTTTAAGTAACCATGGTCAATTGTATAATTTTAAGGTATGGAAATGACATTTATTGTAGTTTATAAATACAATACATCATGAATTTTATTATTTTGAAGGAATATTTTGAATAAATTTTCAAGCTAATAAATATCTATAGAATTTTTTTATATATATTTGACATGAATTTTACTCTTTCTCACCTAGACATATATGTTTTTTTGTGTTGTTATCTTAGAGTTTCATTAATAATATATATATTATTTCATTTTCAATTAGTTAAATTAAATTTATTTAGTTTAAAATTTTCATATGATAACATTGAAACCCCATAAAGACAAGTACTAAATGAGATTTCAAATTCTCTATAGTTGGTAATATGGTAAAGTCATGTTATGAAATTTATTCATAAAATTAATATCCTTTGATTCATACACCTTGTTTCTTCAGTTTAGAGATAACACTATATTTTCTAGATGATGGTTCTTTTATTACAAATTTCATTCGTTATTTAATATAGCATATACAACCAATTATTAGTCTTATTATCTTTATTACTATGACCTTTAGCTTATAAAAACAATGATATAATTCTCACCTAGTTTGGCATCACTATGATTATCCATTTTTTATTTAGTATTATTTATTCATTAATAAGATTCACTAGGTTGATCATAGGTAAATTTCAAATGCAAGTTATAATCCAAATTATAAACCAAGATATTTTTCCAAATTCATCTCATTTAGTAGATCCAATTTTTAAGATCCTAAAATTAGAAGGTCTATCCCCTTACTTTTTAGATCCTATTCACAAACCTAGATAAAAGCATACCCTAATGTAATTAAGAGAACTACAATTTTTTGATTTATTGATTCGCTTTTCCCCTACACTTAATATTGAACAAGTAAAGAATAAAACTTGTGGTTAACTATAAAACAAAACATACAATATTACTTGCAAATAGACATTAATGAATAATTTTGCATGTAATTAAATTTTAATATGGTTATTTGGAGATCAACACGTCTTATTTTTACAATATTTTTATTAGAGACTTGTTTTCTTGTTTACATAATTTTGGCTTATATTTTTTTCACATATAGGGGGATTAAAGGTGGCCACGTGAAGAATATGAAATGAAATGAAAGTAATAATTCATATATACACTTATTAATAGATCATGTAGAACCCCATGCCATGTGAGCTCAATTTAATCATAGCTTGCCATGTGACATACTGTTATTGGGAATTTGAAGCAAAGGCCTTAAATATATAATATCACCTTGTCAATTAATCTAATAATAGCTCGCTATGTGTCAAATTTTCAACATTGTCAAATAAAACACAATAACATATCTAGATTTGAAATCCAAATAAATCATATCTAAATATTACAATAGAACCATGTGATAGTAATACAAATTAATCCCAAAACAATCTTAGGAGACCATTTGTTTCTTTCACTAAAGGAAAGATGCAAAACTCCTAACAAAAATATTTAAATGAACATGAATAAATTTCAAGGGACCTCGTAATGTTTCTAGAATGTATGTGCATTGAGAATGAAGAATTGTATTATAAGGGAAAATTGTAATATCCTTGGGTTCATAGAATTTATACAAGTCATTTTAAAGCATGATTAACTTTATGTCACATTGCACACTCTATGACCCAAAGGTCACCCATTGTATGACATGTGTATCTTTATTGATCATAGATATTCTTATAATATTATATGCATAAAAATAGACTCTAGATTGCATTTATTTTATATAAAGTTTAACATGATTGTTTTATGTATTAAGAAATTGGGAATGGACCCACACAGAACAATTAATAAAAATCATTAAGAAATAGGGTCGCACCTAAAATAAAATATTATATTTTAAACATAATACTTCAAGAAAAAATTCTAATTTGGAGCTATCACATATAATTTTAGAGTGATCATGATAAATATAAAGTGTGAAAAATGTCTAAGTCATCTCCATTAGCATTTATTTCAAAAACGGAGGTATATCCTGAAACCATTGTAGAATAATTTGAATTCCATCCAAACCAATCCCCATGACTATTCAGAGGCTACCAAGTGGCACATTATTATTACAAGAAAATATGATGGAGACATATACCTAATAGAAATCCAAGGCAAAAATGAATGACCCTATGTCCACCAATATGTATCAAAATGAAAATTGAAAATTTATCTAATGAAATATAGGGCATGTGATTCTAGCACATGGAATGTTGAGATATTTTGTTAATGATAAAATAATTACATAAATATACATTATTGAGGGATTAAAAATGATAGGCATAGAAAGGAATTTATATTTAACATCCAAAATCAAAATTGATTGGCAATGATCATCTAAAATAACAAAATTTAAACATTAGATAAATATGAGAAATATAAAAGTTAATATTATTCCCTAATTATCTATTTATGTTAGATAAAGTTTACTTTAAATCTAGGAGTATATTACTGCCTTATTTAGGACATGAATATAGATTCATTTTAAAGTATCCATGGTTATGTTTATATTTTTTTGGTATGGAAATGACATTTATTTTAGCTTATAAATATAATACATCGTGACTTTTTTAATTGTGAAGGAAGATTTTGAATAAATTTTCAAGATTTTATATATATATATATATATATATATATATATATATATATATATATATATATATATATATATATATATATATATATATATATATATATATATATAATTCTTTCTCACTTAAACATATATGTTTTCTTGTGTTGTTATCTTAGATTTTCATTACTAATATCTATATTCTTTCATTTTCAATTAGTTAGATTTAATTTTGTTAATTTAACATTTTCATTGGATAACTTTGATTTAATTTATATCAAAAAGTTTAATTTATATCCAAAAATTTAAGTGATTCACCACTATTGACTAACCCATAATTTTTTTGAAATCCTAGTTTGAAAATTATAATATTAATAAATTAACAAAAAAACACCATTAAGAAAAAACTTACTTATGTCTCAAAATCTATGGTAACACACTCAAACATCAAATATTTAGATTATACACAAATTTGCATCTGTTATGTTTCTTTTTTTGTCTACTTCTTTGGTTCTTTATGGGTAATAGCCTTGCACACTTCCCTTAATAGTAGATCTAGTTGTAGATGGCCTTCTTCATCTAAGGGTTTCATAGTTTCTACTCTTCAACCTCTTTTTAGTTATAATATGAGAATATGACTCACAACCAAAATTTATAGATGTTTCAATCATACATAATGATGATTTCATGCTTTTTGGAAATTATTGTCAACTAGAACTGATGTAAGGGATTGGTTGACTAAATAACAAGATGTATCCATTACTTCAGCCCCAAATCTATTCTCCAAATACTCTTCACATAATATAATCTAGGAAATATACCTAGAGATCCTGAATATTTCTCTCAAAGATCAAATTCATCATAATGATAAGATTGTGAAAAATACCTTTGAGATTTTTTATACTCCCATATCTAAATCTCAAATTCACTCTTCCTCTTCCTATAATCTAATTAGTTGATATCTCCCAAAAATACATCACCACAATCATACTCTCCATATTAATAGGAGCAACCCTTCACATGAGTCATATGATAAGATGATTCATACTCTAAAAGCCACTCATCATCACATGAGTTTAGTATTGAGGCTGAGAGATATCCATAACCATATCTATTGTTGGAAACATTTTCACTTTGGGATTATGTAGTGTCTCATGGTTTTCCCTTCTCCAACATATTTTCTCTATATTCCTTCTTAAAATTAGTTATATTATTATAATCCCAACATATATTTATGTATCTATAACATTTTATCTACACTTATACTTCAATAAATATCCCCTATCTTCATCTTGTCTCATTATTAGAATTAGCCTCACATGATTATAGAATTACTAGTCATAATTTTTTCCATAAATTTACAGATCATCTCCTTCGATTATAGATCTATGATTACATCTTTTGAATAAGTTATGATGTATTTGTTATGATATACATTACCAAATTATCATATAATTTTGTAAGATATCACAATGGTGTGATATAATTTTATTCATCATTCATCTTAACATCCATAATATTTAACCTTTTTACGATATATAGGTGTAGAATGAATATTTAAGGGTTAATATAAAATTGAATAATAAAATGGAGTAAACTATTCTAAGAGGATGAAATTTGATTAAATTTAGATAATAAAAAATGTAAAATATGATAAAATGCTAAATATACAAATCACAATGCCCAACAATAAATTAATAGTAACAATATGGAGTAGATATTGTACTTAGTTTATGAAATGATGAAAAAGCATATATCTGAGTTATGTAGTTGAATAAAAGTATGTCTGAAGATTCATATCCATCTTTCATATTCCATGAACACACTTTATATGATG
>JARHVA010003842.1:57500-62500 GCA_037957365.1 Torreya grandis
TATTTTATTGTAAATTAGGTCTTATTAAATCTATGCCTTGAAAAGGAAAGGTCATATAGAAGTGAATGCAAATGTCCAATGAAAAACCAAAGTAAATAGAAACAAGTGGAAGGAAAATAAAAACAATGGATTATATAATAAAAATGCGAAATAACATATAAAACTTTAGACAATTTATTGTATTACTCATTTGATTATATGAAAAAAATATTATATTTTTGAATTGCAGTGTTATAAATTGATATTGAATTATTCCTACTTGATATTAATTAAAAGAATTATACGTAATGAAGAAATTTAAAACATGAAATATGTCACATTTATGAGAAGGCAACAAAAAAGCACTTTGGACATTGAAAGAATGTTAAAGCACATAGAAAATACATAATAAAAAAAGTTACATCAAACACAAACATAATAAGCACATCATAGAGACCTTCTAAGTCTTATAATAGCGTCTTTAAGTACTCCTCATGCCTGCCAACGGAATGGCTACTACAAATGAAATGGAAGAGAGGGTCTTATAATACCGTCTTGAAATGAAATGATTGTTAAGCTTTAGATCCAAGATAGAGAGAAAGCTTCGAAGTCAAGGAAGGAATTCGGTGCATGTGGACTTGCAATAGCGGCAGCGGCGGTTACGGGAACGAAACGGGAGTTCATTGATGGCCGTTGGAGGGACGTTAAAGCTTACGATAGCACAAGTACAGACTTCTTTGTTTATCTGGTGCAGGTGTTTTGCCGCTTTCAAGCGTCAGTACTGAAAGGGCGATGGTTTGATTGATAGGAAATCCGAGAAAATCTGCGTTCGTTTTTCCAGTCTCCAGGAATCAGTACTGTTGACATGCCTGGTACTGCGTTTTATATTTTAAGCATCTTTTGAAATCTCGAGCATTTTTAGATTATTGATTTTGTTTTCTCTGAAGAATCTTGAACATTCGGCTTAATTGTTTTAAATTCTTGAACATATCTTCTTTCAGGCATCACAGTGTGGGGTTTGAGGGGAGGTGTTTCAAGAAAAGTATCGCCACCCTCAGCCTAGTCTGTTTGTTTGCTTTTTTCAACTTCTCTCAAGGTAAGTTTCTACTAGTCTGTTTGTTTGGCGCTCTTTCCATTTTGGCTGTCTGCGCGAAGGAAGAGAGCGTTTTCTCCTTAAATGCGAACCCCCCTATAGTAAATGGACTTTCGTGGACAATTAATAAGGGTTGCTGCGTCCTCACTTCCTTGACTGCTTCGTTCAGGTGGTCTTTTGAGCTATTTATTTAATTGACAGGCCGTAATCTTTTAAATCCGCTGCAATCTTTTAAAGGAAGAAAAACACAGTTGATTTTTTGGTTAAATATTGTTATTTCTTGTATTTTTGAATTTTTCGTCAATCAAATCTGTGTGGAGGGTACTTTCTTATCATTTGGTTACTATTTTCATAATGTTTATTAGGGATTATACTGATAAGAAAAATAACTGAACGAGTATTTATCACAATTTCGTGTAACAGACTAGAGGGCCATTGGGGCGGAGAGTCGGGACAGCCTGAAATTAGCCACCCAGGCGGCCAGACTACAAAGTACCCACGTTTCAATGCCTCCACCCTCATAAGCGCTCTCGCCTCCAAAGGCCTGAATACGACAGATCTCGTTGCCCTTTCAGGTTCTCTCGCCATGCCTATTATTATTCTATTTCCAATTATTATTTTTTACATTGCATTATCATCATGAAAAAATGGGTGTTTGTATGAATAGGAGGGCACAGCATAGGAATTGGGCTCTGCAGCTCGTTCTCGAATCTGCTATATCCCACGCAGGACTAATGCTAAAAACATGTAATTGACAACAAATATTACGTAGATCTGCTGAATCGACAGGGACTGTCCACGTCGGATCAAGATCTCTACACAGACTCCCGCACTAAAAGCATTGTCAAAGACTTCGCAGTGGATCTAGATATTTTCTTCCAGAAATTTGCACTGGCGATGGCGACGATGAGCCAACTGAACGTAGTGACCGGCTCATCAGGGGAGATCAGAAACAACTGTTCCGCCTATGGCTAGTCCGTAAGAATTTAATATTCTATTAGATTTGGACAAGGAGTATTTTTGGTAGGCGCTGGATATGCATTCTTGGAGACTAAGACTACAATCTTAAGTCTTTCTTCTTTTGGCGGAGTGAAGGAATGGTGTTTTTCTGTTAACAGGCCTGTCTTTGTTATGTTGAGACGATTCAATGATATCAATGTTACAGTATGTATGGTGAACATGTGATAAAAGATTTAGAAATGATAAATAGTTTAATATGCTCGAATAAATTTTGTGTTGGTTATCCTGTCATAAAAGCTTAGTTTTAATAGCTTAGTTCTGTTGTTGTGGTGCAATATTATATTATATATAAATAAATAAATAACATTAAAACTAATAATCTTAAGGATCGGTGGTGTACATCTGACCTCATTGAAACCCAAGAATTGTCATATGTTATACACAAATATGTTCAAACTTTCAAGTTAACATAACAAAAATTACAAGATTCAATGCTCACAAAAGCAAACTTTAAAGCTAACATTAGCATGAATACATTGCAAGGGGCCTCTCCACATCGTTATAATGTATGTCCAAGTGAATGAATATTTTAATTATAAGGAGAAATTCAATTCTCTGGTGGTCCTCATAATTTATGCAATTCATTTCAAATCCCACTCAAATATTTACCACACTACAAACTCTGTGACCCCACTAAAAACTCCAAAACTCTAGGATCACTCAAATTTTAACACGTCTCATTATGAATAAAAAAAATATTAAAATATTATATGTATAATGATTAAATATTTGATCACATTTAGTTTTTATAAAGGGTAATATGATGAATTTCTATAATGTGTAGTTATGAATGGATTCATGGGAAAATTTAGGATTGATTCATAAATAAAAAGATATGCACCTAAAACAACATTGGACTCTATAAACATAGTACTATGTAACCACAAACCAGTTTTGAGATGCAACATGTAATATTTAATGTTTATCATTAGAAAATTGATCCTTGTGATTTTTTTTACTTTGTTGGCCTAGGATTACGCATTGTGTCGCATGCTTTGGCCATAGGAATTTGGTCTTATGTTTGACTCCACATGCTTTTTGACTATGTGAAAATTGACCCCGAGAATACCTTTTATTTTTTAAATTAAGATTTATCTTAATCATGTTTTTTTTGTTCAAAGCGATACATTAATAAAGTAACGAGTCAATACATTTATTCAGTCAAAATGACCAAATAGAGGATTCTGTGAATTGAAATTTGTGTGAAAAATGGGCTAGTGCCACATGGAAAATTTGCATCCAATGTAGTATATATAAAGACAAACTTCAACAAAGCCACTGTGAACTCCATGCAATACACTACACTATGGTTATTGGGAGATAGTCTTATTTTAACTATAATTTAGTTATAATCTTGTTATGTGATTTACATAATTGTACTTTATTTATTTTTCACTTAGGTTGATTAAAGGTGGCCATGTGATTAATATGAAATGAAATGAAAGCAATAATTCATTTGTATACTTCTCAATGGATCATGTATAACCCCATGCCATGTGAACTCAATTTAATCATAG
Source organism: Torreya grandis (assembly GCA_037957365.1). Classification (NCBI taxonomy): domain Eukaryota; kingdom Viridiplantae; phylum Streptophyta; class Pinopsida; order Cupressales; family Taxaceae; genus Torreya; species Torreya grandis. Next base: position 61,110 of record JARHVA010003842.1, read on the forward strand.
CTTACCATGTGAATGGTGTTATTGGAAATTTAATGCAAAGGTCATGAATGTACAATGTCACCTTGTCAAGTAATCTAATAAGAGCATGCTATTTGTAAAATTTTTAACATTGTCAATGAAAACACAATAGCATATATAGATTTCAAATCTATACAAAACATATCTGAATATTACAATTAAACCATGTCACAGTAATATAAATTGAGCCCAAAACAATCTTAGGAGTCCACTTATCTCTATCAAAAAAGGAAAGTTGTAAAACATAAAACAAAAATATTTAAATGAACATGAATAAATTTCAAGGGGGCTCTTTATGTTCCTACAAAGTATGTGCATTGAGAATGGATAATTGTATTATAAGGGGAAATTTTAATATCCTTGGGCTCATAGAATTTATGCAAGTAATTTGAAAGCATGATTAATTGTATGTACATTGTAAAATCTATGACCCAAATGTCACCCAGTGTACGACATGTGTATGTATAATGATCGCATACATTATCATAATATTATATGCATAGAAATAAACTTTCGATTTCATTTATTTTATATAATGTTTAACATGATTGTTTTGTCTATTGTGAAATTGGAAATGGACCCATGGGAAAAACGAATAAAAAATCATTGCGACACTGTGTCATACCTAAAATAAAATTTCACTCTATAAGCACCATACTCCATGAAAATTTAAATATTAGATAAATATAAGAGGGATAAAAGTTAATATTATTCCCCAATTATCTATTTAAGTTGGATAAAGTTTAATTTAAATCTAGGATTATATTACTAGCTTATTTTAGGACATGACTGTAGAGTCATTTTAAAGTAAACATGGTAATTTGTATAGTTTTATGGTATGGCAATGACATTTATTTTAGTTTGTAAATATAATACATCATAACTCATTTTATTTTGAAGGAATATTTTGAATACATTTTCTATCTAATAAATATCTATAGATTTTTTTTTATATATATTTGACATGAATTTTATTCTTTTTCACTTAAACATATATGTTTTTTTTGTGTTGTTAACATAGAGTTTCATTACGAATATCTATATTCTTTCATTTTCAATTAGTTAAATTTAATTTTGTCAATTTAATATTTTCATTGGATAACATTAAACCCCCATAAAGCCAAGTGCTAAATGATATTTTACATTCTCTATAGTTATTAATATCGTAAAGTTATGTTATGAAATTTATTCACAAAAGAATTAATCCTTACATTTATGCACCTTCTTTCTTCAATTTAGACATAACACTAGATTTTATAGATGATTGTTATTTCATTACAAATTTCTATCATTATTTAATCTAGCATTAAAAAAAATAGTAGTCTTATTATCTTTATTACTATGCCCTTTAACATACCAAAATAAAAATAAAA
>JARHVA010003842.1:67500-77500 GCA_037957365.1 Torreya grandis
CCACCTAATCCAAACTTCCTCAAAACCAAAAGCACCCAAAACCTTTTAGAGAAAGGACCATCGCACCCTATCACACACCTTGGACATGTCCAGTTTGATAAACATAGCCTTCTCCATGGACTTGGTCATGGAATGGATAGCCTCAGTAACCACCACAATCCCATCCAAAATTTAACGGCCCTCCACAAAGCTGCTTTGCTCCTCTGAGATCAGCACCACCAACCACTTCTTTAACCTTTCAGCAATCAGCTTCGATATAATTTTATAATGTACATTACAAAGGGAGATGGGGTGAAATTGACTGAAGTGATCAGCCCCTTCCCCATTGGGGATGAGGGCCAGGAAAGTAGAGTTTAGGGCCTGAAGCATTTGCTTGTTATTCTGGGATTCTTGAACCATTGCCAATAAATCATCTTTTATAATCTCCCAGAATTCCTGATAAAACTCAATCGAGAAGCCATCTTGACCTGGAGCATTTCCCTTCATAAAAAAATAATCTTCTTAAGTTCTTCCAAAGTTATTGGTCTCATCAATTACTCCTTCATATTCTGTGAAACAACAGAAGGAATACAAGATAAAATTAGATCCTCTACAACCACGTCCCTCTACCCTTCTTTGAAAAATGAACAAAAATATTGACCAACATCATTACATATATCTCTTGTAGAAGAGACTACCTCCCCCTTATCCGTCACCAGGGAAGTGATTGCATTACCATGTGGTCTAGCTCTAACCAAATTGAACAAGAAAGCAGTGTTCTTGTCCCCCTCTTGTAGCCATTAAATCCTAGCCTTCTGCTTCCAAAATATTTCCCCTCTCAACTCCCATTCCTATAAATTCCTGACAGCCCTCACTTCCTCCTTCAGCAAAAACTCTGATAGCCCCTCCTCTCTAATCAATATAGTAATATCATTAAGCTCCATTTGCACCTCCTTTTTCTCCTGAAAGATGTTCCCAAAGCTCTGCCTGTTCCACCATTGGAGCTGATATTTTACAAATTGGAGGAGCTTAGTGAAAACATACATTGTATTACGAGCCGTAGGTCTCCCTACTCTCCACCAATCAACAACTCATCCAAACAGGTCCTGGTCTCTTAGCCACATAAGTTAATACTTGAATGGCAGCCTCTAATGCCATCAAGCAAAAGAGATGGTAAGCTTAATGGGCCAGTGATCTGAGCCCCTCCAGTCTAAAATCTCAAAGCTCAAAGACCACAAGGCACGCACCCAAAAATATGAAGTCATAAATTGGTCATTGCACTCAGCAATGCAACTGTCTCCCATCCTTCTATTGTTCCAAGTGAACCGACAATTACTTGGTTTGATATCCACCAGGTTAAGTTCTGAAATCATGTCTCTAAGAAAAATAGAAGACAGCTCCAATATAGCATCACCTCCCCTCTTTTTTGGTCGGTCGAAAATCACATTAAAATCTCCAACCATGATCCATGCAGGTAAGGAAAATCATTTCAAACCAAATGAATGTTATTCTAAACAAGAAGCTCACCTTGAAAATTAGTGGGGGCATAGACATTTGATAGAAGAACATACTCCCCTGACTCCGTGCATAAGGAGACCATAGATAATGAATATCTGAAAGAAATCCAAGACATCGGTTGAACCTTATGTGGATTCCAGAGACAAGCCACGCCATCCGCTACCCCGTTGGCCCCAATGTATTCGCATAAACCTTACCTCCAAAGCTTAGGTGCAAGACCCGTCATGTACTCCACTGAAACCTTGGTTTCTTGAAGAAAGAGAATATTTGAACAGTTATTCCTAACTAATTCCTGAATAACTTTTTGTCTAGGGCCACTATTCAAGCCCCTAACATTCCAAGAGATCATAATCATTTCGAAGGAGGCAAGAAGTGGGCATCTAAGGTCTTGAATGACCCAGACTCAACCAAATTTTCCCCAATCATCTTTATCCTCTCCATGTCCTTCTTCCACCCCAGTTTTTAATTTTCTCTGAAGCTCCCTTCTTTCCCTCCTAAATAATTCCTAGGTAAGGAGGAGCCTTCCCTCACTTATCCACCTCTAAATCCCCTATTTGTGTTGGGTTATTCCCAACCTCTACTCCCTTAACTAGATCATCAATTGGTTCAACTGAATTTTGCTCTCCCACCTACCCATCCAAGTTCATAGGTAAGGTAGCTTCTCTAGATGCATTATGTGAGAAATGGAAGAATTACTAGCCATTTCAGGCTCCCCCACCAGCTACTCCCCACTAATTAATCTTGGGTTAACCTCTTGTTGGCCCAATTCATCCAATATCTCAAACCTATTAAATGAATCCTCCTCTTGTCACTCCCTTAAAGACCTCTTATGACCTCTGCTTATGCTCTGGGCCTTAACCTAAATAAAACCCTCAGAGTCTTGACCTATACCAGCCCCACCCTTCTTCCCTTTGTCACCAGTCATGGCACTACGCGGTGGAGGTGGGGGTGAAGGTTGTTGTTCATCCATTTCAGCCTTCAGGCACCTTCTCACCAAGTGTCCATACTCATGATAAAGGTGGCATCTAAAGGGGAGGGTCTCATAGTCTAATTGTTGCACCTAGGAGTATGAGCTACACACATCTCCACTGCATCTAGCAAAGGTCTGCTTAAGTCAATTTCCACACAAATTCAAGCAAATGTCATTACTTTCTTACCTAAGGTTTGTGAAGATGAACCTACTGGCTTTCCTAGCATAGAAGATATCATTTGTAGAACACCTTCTCGACAACATTCAATCAACATTCGAGGAAGGAGAACCCACATTGGGACCTTGTTTGGTAATTCCTCAGTAGGGTTGAAACCAGCATGCCATGATTTTACAAAAATCCCCACCTGATTATAAAAGTATAGCCTGCCTTCAAAAACCATGTTTCTATCAGCCAAGCAAATGAAAGTAACCATAAAGAAGTTATTTGCCAACAGCGTAACCTCCATCTCACTCTCTGGCTCCCATACTCTTTGGTCCCAGTTCTCTAGAAAAGGGAGAGAGACTCTCACTCCCAAAAACTTGCAATATAGTGAATACTTGGAATAATACTCCACATCTTTAACTATCATATCAAATAGAATTTCCAGCTTCAGTCTCTCCTTATAGTGCTCTAGGCAGCCATTGATCTTTTTGATCCTTGAACCCCCTAAATAGCCAGTGTCAAGTGCCCCTGGAGTCTGGCTAACAACTGAATTTTCCATCATCTTGGCCACCTACCCCTATGAATAGCTGCCTACCACTTCACTAAAACTCCTATCCCCCCTGATTTTAGTTAGTTCCTTTTGTGCCATGCTTGTGCTTCACCAGAATCACCCCTCAGCTTGAGCAAACACCTTCCTCAACCTTTCCTAGTCAGACCCACAAACCACCTCTACACAACACCAGAGAACGCAGCAACAAGCCAAGGCATGACTGCCCTAGCTTGGCAATGAGTGGTAGAGCTTGTCCATCCCCATATCTTAGAATGAATCACAGTAACACTATCCTCACTACACATAACAAAGACTATATTAGATCTTTATATTATCAACAATGATCTAATAATGGTTTTTGCATTATTCAGTTACTCATATATCCTCAGTTGATAGATTTAATGTATGCTTAAAATAGATGTATTTACTTATGATGTAGGTTGGGAAGAATAAAAAATAAACTCAAATATATAGTGAGACAATTAAAATAAAAAATGGAGAGGCTATTAAAAAATTTAGCTTAAATATGCAGAATCAAATAACACCACCTTCCAAGCAAGGTTATTTTCTTGATTTTTTTAATCTTCTCGCTAAGCCATGCCCATATTTTTTTTAGCTCAGTTCTTTTTAACACTTTTGATCCCCACTTCCTTCTAAAAGCTAATGCCCTTTTATTAATGAGTCTTGATTTTCTATATTTTCTCCTTTAATTTTATTTTTTCTTTCTTTTTTACTTTTGTCAATTTTATTCCTTTTGTTTTAGATTTACCTTTTTTTTGTCTTCTATTTTTTTTTCAATGGAAAATTCTATTTTCATTTATTTCAATATAAATTATCAAAATTCTATAACTTTATTGAATTGAATTAACATCCTCAATAGTTTTAACAATTTAAATGATCATTTCCCAAATTATTAATAATCCATATTTTTTAATTTTTTGACCTTTTATTTATTAATTCATAATAATCAATAATTATTTGTAATTTTGTTATCTTTACCATCTATTGAAAAGTTATTTAGTCTATAAATTAATGTTTACTTTCATCATAAAAATTGAACCTTCAAGAAACATTAATGGTCATAATCATAGTCACATAAGATGAAACCACTTGAGTATAATCTTAAATTAACATATAAATCACACAAGGAAATTTCATAAACCAATAAACTATGCCACCCAACCAAAGTATAAATGACTATCTAATTTAACTAGCATTAAAGATAGTTTGTTAACCATTGAATTATGCATCTAATCATGCTCTAGTTGTTTTTAGTGTGTGTGAAATACTAGCCAATTTTTTTGTCGTCCTCCAATATCGTAATCTATGGTAGCCTCTCCGATGATGCTCTCCCTCTAATAAGCTAGGAGCGATAAGTTATCATGAATTAAACTCACAATAAAATAAGTAATTAAACCATATATATATATATATATATATATATATATATATATATATATATATATATATATATATATATATATATATATATATATATATATATATATATATATATATATATAATTCATAGAAGTGTGATCATGCGACCAAAGTAATATCTTATCATTCCATATCAACATATATCTCAAAACATAGTTAAAAATAGTCAAGTCTAAATTTTTCAACTATAGATATATACGGATGATCTAACAAGTTTATCTAGTGAATAATCAACATGTAACACACACACGCACACGCACGTACGTGCACGCGTGAACACACACACACACACACACACACACACACACACACACACACACACACACACACACCACCACCACCACCATCATCATCATCATCATCATCATCATCACAAAGTAAACATCTACATACAAATAATTTATAGTAGTGTGATCATGCAACCTAAGAAATATATTACTATTTCATATCAACATATATCTCACAACTTAATTGAAAATAGTCAAATCTAAATTTTTCAAAATATATATATATATATATATATATATATATATATATATATATATATATATATATATATATATATATATATATATATATATATATATATATATATAATCTAAAAAGTCTATTTGGTGAGGAATCAGGACGCAATAGGTTGAACATCATCCTAAAAATATAATGTTTTATTCAATTAGGATGTTAATAGAGATATTTATATTAGTAATATATTTATTGATAATATTTTATATTTAATGTTAAACATGCTAGAAAATATAAATGCAGAAGCACAAGTATACTACAATAATAAGGCATATAACAAAAGTCTTATTGCAATTCAAAATGCAGAAAAATAAAAAGCAGTGGTAAGTTTAACACTTATTCTTTATAATTAAAATTTATTTAATAATTTTTAGTAATTAATATTTTTTGTTCATTTTTATAAAAAATATAAAAATTTTATGAATCAATTTCACATCTTTTATGTAGGTTTAAAAAACGCATGCAAATTTTTAATTGTACACATTTCACTGAAGCAAAAACCTGTCACCATGAATAAGGAAAACAATACTTTGATGAAAATAATTAAGAAGAATGTCTTGGATCTTGATGTTTATTTTTTAAGTATAAGGTTGAGTCTAACATAATATTACTTTCAAAAGGTAATGATTCTAGTGAAGAACATAAAAATTTGATAATATCAATAGTGCAACAAAAGACATTATGGATTTGGGTATTGTAAAAGACAACATGACTACTATCCCAATAGACAGAAATCAAAAAGTTTTCTATGTAATAAATTTAGACAAATACCAGTGTTTGAGAATTGATGATATTTCATGTTGGCATTGTATTTATATTTTCCAAATGTTATTATCTAAGGTCTTGAGCCTAAAAATAATGACTGTAAATAAATTTATATATAATATTGAATATATATTTTATACTTGTGGCTTTTTACATGTATACATTCAAAATTTGTATCTATTAATTCATTTTAAATAGTTATATAATCAAGTAATTAATGTTTTTAAAGAAATCAATGATGGTATTGATAAACAACATAATTGATAATTTATTCTATAACCTTTCATAAATTCTCAATCATAAAAATGCAAATGATCAACCAAGAAATTATTATTATTATTATTATTATTATTATTATTATTATTATTATTATTATTATTATTATTATTATTATTATTATTATTATTATTATTATTATTATTATTATGGTGGTGGTGGTCGTACTAATTAAAGATAATAATAAAAGAGTTAATAACTATTTTACTTCTTTTGAAAGATAGAGTTAAGGGTAACATTTTAATGCACTTTATAGTTGTCAAAAATTTATATAAGAAGATAAGTGGTAGATTATCCCAAAATTAACTTAACATCTTTCTTAATTTAAACACAAAAAAAAAATTTACTAATTGTATGTCATAAGTATATCAAAAATGCATTATGAATACAATTTTAATTTAAAAATGTTTAGAGTAAATAACAAACTAAAACTTAAGAGTGAAAATAGTCCCTTTACAACATTTTCATCATAGCTATCATTCATATGTACCATATCAGATGCATTTTCAGTAACTTTTATGGTCGTATTAGTGAATCCTATTTTTTTAAAGAGAACTCCAAATTGAAAGTTCTTTATCATAATAAAACACATCCACTAGATAATATGTAACATACAACCTCAAAAATGTCTCAAATTATTTTATCCAATCTATTCTGAAGTTTTAATTTAACAAAATTTAATATACTAAATACCCTTTAATCTTCTTTGTACCCCAAAATCATTATTTGTCATAATTCATATAATTGTAAATATTCACTAAGTTTTTTTATAGAACACTACTAGGATACATTTTTTTTCTAAAGCCATATAGTAGCACCACTTTCTTTTGGTTCATTTAAGCATTAAAATTATCAATCACTATAAGAACAAAATCCATTGACTTAGATGTTAGTAAAATCAATTCATATTTACAAATCTACTGGAATGATTAATAATAGTACTCATATATTTGATAAATAAATTACGTTTTGTATCTTCACCCTCGATAGTGTTTAGAAATATTGGATTTATCACTCCCATGGCTTCAAGAAACTTGTACCTTTGAAAACTATCTCTAATTTTTGTTGATAAGCTTTATAAAATGTTTCTCAATTTCAACCATATTTCATATATGATATTATCATATAGAACCCACGTTACACAGACTTCTTCCATCTCTATTCTAGTCTATATAATTTATTTTTTAAATTTTTTTAGTGGTATGTCCTTTCCTTTACCAAAAATACAAAGATGATCATAAATATTGAATTTTAAGTATTCTATAGGGTCCTTGTTACATCCTAATATTTACCAACTACTAAATATTGGTCCTTTACAATTATATGAGGATCAGTATAAGATATCCAATAATTAAAAAAACTATTTCCTCAATCGTATGAAGTCAAAAATATAAATAGATCTCTCTTGTGCATGTGTCATCAAAAATTACATTTTTTTCAACATGGTAACAATATTACATAATGTTAGTAGAGTTTTAAAATACATCAAATAGAACAATAAATTGCCTTATCAACTTCCATCTTATACATAAACATAAAACCTACTAGCAATGGATATTCTTAAAATATTCTATATGTAATTCATACATAGATATCCATCTCGTATAAATGTTTTTAAAAGTATTTTCCAATCTGTAAATCTATTTTTTGTTTGAAACTATAAAATCCTATTTAGACTATTTGACATGTATGCCCATAAGTCATGAATAAGCTCCTCCAATTTTTCAACACTTTGCAATATGATAACTATTTTGAAGGGAAGCTTATTTTATGTGGCATGTAATGAATTAGAATCTTATATGTGGAATTGTTATTTGTAGGCAAAAACATAGACCAGTTCCATTTCCTTGCATTACTAATGTACTTATCAATACCAACACACTAACTTGGTACCTATATCATAATAGTCCATCACAACTATATCTATCAAATTATAAATATCCAATTTGTAAAAGTTCTTAGCATTACAATTTTCCATCATTTATTAAATAGATAATAGGTGAGGTTACCTTAAATTTTTCTCAAATGTATAAACATGCATTCCAACCTATGATGTGTTGTCAACTAATGTTACCTCGTCAAGGGAGAGTGAGATAAATAATTTTACTTTTTATTTTTCTTTCAAATCATCCATTTCAATCATTATGATACATTTCACCATTTACAAAACACTACTACCTGACCAATGTAATTTTAATTGTTTTGAAATCCATTAAGCTAAAATAAAATTTTATAATCTAAAAAATTAGATATTGGTCTACCTCTTTTTAAAATGTGATATATTGTAGATAACTGTATAATTTTTGCATGTAGATTTGACTAAGAAACTTTTTTGAATTGAACTATTATTATTTTTCATTTCTATAACAACTGTCACTAATTTATAATGATTTTCATAATATGTTCTATAACAATAATGTATGCACTATTTTTCATTTTTCTATCTCACTATTCTTGTAGTCTATTTATCATTTTTATTTTATCAACACATATTTTACTATAATGTTTCTCAATTATGTCCAACATGAGTTGCATGTTTTGGTCTTCTCCAAGATTCTAATTATATATATATATATATATATATATATATATATATATATATATATATATATATATATATATATATATATATATATATATATATATATATATAATTAGAATCTTGGAGAAGACCAAAACATGCAACTCATGTTGGACATAATTGAGAAACATTATAGTAAAATATGTGTTGATAAAATAAAAATGATAAATAGACTACAAGAACAGTGAGATAGAAAAATGAAAAATAGTGCATACATTATTGTTATAGAACATATTATGAAAATCATTATAAATTAGTGACAGTTGTTTTAGAAATGAAGAATAATAATAGTTCAATTCAAAAACGTTTCTCAGTCAAATCTACATGCAAAAATTTATATATATATATAATTAGAATCTTAGAGAAGACCAAAACATGCAACTCATGTTGGACAAAATTGAGAAACATTATAGTAAAATATATATATATATATATATATATAGTTCTAATGTTGATACTATTTTTGGCTCTAAAGGTTTAATGAATATACATTTCACTACCTAGTAAAATATATATGACCTTCCAGTTACTGATATACTTCTCTTCATTTTCAAAAATTTTGTAATGTTTTTTTACAACTGAAGTTTGTGTTGGTTGAGAATAAATATCATCTAGTATTTTAGACTCATCATCAACATCCATGATGTCCTCAAAATATCTTTTCCTTCAATTTAGTGAGAGAATTTCATACCGAGGGACATCTTCCAATGGAGGCATATCTTAAAAAGAGTTATCAGTGGGTTCTACAAGATAAACAAGAGTATAATAAATCACTCAATATTTAATACTTATGTTTGAAATTTCATATCCAAGTACATTTTCTAGTGGAGGCATATCTTTAAACAGGTTATTTTTGGGTTATTTGTGTCAAATTTGTATACATTGTAATTGTTATTGAAAGTTAATATAAAAGTGAAAATAGATAACAATAAAATAAATCATTTAAAATCTAATACCTATGTTTGGTATTTCATACTCAAGTACATCTTCTAGTGGGGGTAAGCCTTCATCAACATCGATGATGTCATCTTGTAATTTCCTTTTCATTTAATTTATTGCAGGTATTTCATACTCAAGTATATCTTCAAGTGGTGGCATATCTTCAATAAGTTTATCAGTGGGTTATGCATGCAATATGGTTTGAACTTGTAATTAGTATTGAACCTTAATAGGAAAGAGAAAATAAATATTGCATTCATACAAAAATAACCACCTACACATAGATTGTCTAATGTT
>JARHVA010003842.1:85000-130000 GCA_037957365.1 Torreya grandis
TTGCTGCACTGTTCTGTCAATCACCAGCGACGAAGCGTGCCTGTGCCAGCAACGATATCCTCGCCTTTCCCATTAATCATACCATCGCCCCGTGCACAAGTATAGTCTTCTTTTTTTGTCTGGTGCAGGTGTTTTCCCGCCTTCAAGCGTCAGTGCTGAAAGGGCGATGGTTTGATTGATAGGAAATCCGAGAAAATCTGCGTTCGCTTTTCCAGTCTCCAAGAATCAGTAATGTTGACATGCCTGGTACTGCGTTTTATATTTTAAGCATCTTTTGAAATCTTGAGCATTTTTAGATTATTGATTTTCTTTTCTCCGAAGAATCTTGACCGTATCTTCTTTCAAGCATGACAGTGTGGTTTGAGGGGAGATGTTTCAAGAAAAGTATCGCCACCCTCAGCCTAGTCTGTTTGTTTTCTTTTTTCAACTTCTCTGAAGGTAAGTTTCTACTAGTCTGTTTGTTTGGCGCTCTTTCCATTTTGGCTGTCTGCGCGAAGGAAGAGAGCGTTTTCTCCTTAAATGCGAACCCCACTAAAGTAAATGGACTTTCGTGGACATTTAATAAGGGTTGCTGCGCCCTCGCTTCCATGACTGCTTCGTTCAGGTGGTATTTTGAGCTATTTATTTAATTGACAGGCCGTAATCTTTTAAATCTGCTGCAATCTTTTAAGGGAAGATAAACATAGTTGATTTTTTGGTGAAATATTGTTATTTCTTGTATTTTTGCATTTTTCGTCAATCAAACCTGTGTGCACGGTACTTTCTTATCATTTGGTTACTATTTTCATAATGTTTGTTAGGGTTTATACTATTAAGAAAAATAACTGAACGAGTGTTCATCACAATTTCGTGTAACAGACTGGAGGGCCATTGGGGCGGAGGGCCGGGACAGCCTGAAATTCGCCACCCAGCCAGCCAGACTACAAAGTGCCCACATTCGAATGCCTCCACCCTCATTAGCGCTCTCACCTCTAAAACCCTGGATACTGTTGGACTAATCAACAGTGTCGCCCTCAGGGATTTTGTGACATGGATTAACAGCCTCCCGTGGGTACTTATCTGGGGTTTGTATCGGGCGTTAACATGTCGACCTTTTGGCGCATTGGCAAGCATTCCTTTCTAACAAAATTAGTATCAGAGCCAGGTTGGAAGATGATTGAATGTCAAAGTGGTAGGTTCAGATTGTAGGAGATCACTGCAACAAGAAAGAATGTAGAATAGTCATTGGCAGAACAATCAAAGAGGAGAGGAGATCGAAGATCATTGCTGTCAGTTAAAAAAAGAGAAGCCACTGCCAAAGAAAATACAGCCGAAGGAGTGAAGACCAGCCAGCAAGGAGATCAACGTAAACCTGAGGTAGTGTAGTCTAGGTGGAGGAAATGCCATAGATCTCTATTGTATAAGACAAAAAAGCGAGATTGTGAGATAGGAGAAGTGACTTACAAATCTAGTAGATTTGTGAGGTCGTGTTTATCACTACATTAAAAGAATAAAGCGATGTGGATAAGTGGAAAGATTGCCTAGCATGGAGAAGAGCAGCCAGGGGGTCGTAGAAGAGCGATCTGAATATTTAAAAAAATGCAATCAATTGAAAGTGCAGCAGCACTGTGTTTCTTGTGTGGTCTTTTGAATTTATGAATGTAGTTGCGGAATCGTCGTTGAAGAGAAGGGCATGTTTTCCAACCACTTCCAACCCTGACGAGGAGTAAGAGACTGTTTGAATCTCCGACTGTGCAAGATTGAGACATGGCAACAAACAACAGTATTTCTCAGCTCCAGATTCCTGTTTTCAATGGTAAGAATTATGATTTTTGGGTAATTAAAATGAGAACATTATTTTGCTCACAAGATATTTGCGATTTCATAGAAAATGGCTTTGTAGAACCACAGGATGAGGCTACCCATTAGGCATTAACTCAAGCACAAAAGGAAGAGGTTAAAAAAAACAAGAAAAAGGATGCAAAGGCTCTATTTTTAATCCAATAGGCAATGGATGAATCCATTTTTTTTGGAGTTGCAGCCGCAACGAGATTCAAGTCGGCAAGAAAAATCTTAGAGACTACCTATAAAGGTAACACAAAGGTGAAAATCGCTAAATTGCAATCTCTTAGGAGAAATTTCTAAAATTTGCAAATGAATGATTCAGAGTCTATAGACCAGTTTATGGGTCAAGTATTGAATATTGTGAATCAAATTAGATTTAATGGAGAAACAATAACAGATCAGAAGATCATAGAAAAAATACTCAGGTGTTTACCCAACAAATTTGATGTAATAGTTGTAGCTATTGAGGAAACCAAGGATTTGGAACAGTTATCAGTAGATGAATTGATGGGATCTTTGTTAGCACATTAATCCAGAATGAATAGGAATAACAATACTTCTTTTGAGAATGCTTTCAATTCTTAGGTATCATTTGGCAGAGGAAGAGGAAGAGGAAGGTCAAATTTCAGAGGAAGGGGCAGAGGTAAAAATGGAAGAAACAATCTAGATCAAGATTAAAATAATAATCAAAACTACAACAATAGAGGACGTGGCAACAATCACTTCCAGCAAAATTCACAAAAGTTTGATAAATCTAACATTCAATGTTATTACTGCAAAAAATATGGACATTATGAAAGTGAATGCAGAAAGAAACAAGGAGATGTGGAGATTGTTGGACTAATCGCCAGCATCCCCCTCAAGGATTTTGTGACATGGACGAACAGCCTCCCATGGGTACTTATCTGGTGTTTGTATTGGGCGTTAACAGATTGACATTTTAACGCAACGGCAAGCATTCCTTTCTAACAATTGGTATCAAAGCCGTGGTCACGGGTTCGAATCCCCTAGATATGATAGATCTCGTAGCTCTTTAAGGTTCTTTCACCATGCCTATTATTATTCTCTTTCCAATTATTATTTTTTCCATTGCATTATAATGATGAAAAAATGGGTATTTGTATGAATAGGAGGGCACACCATAGGAATTGGTCTCTGCAGCTCGTTCTCGAATCTGCTATATCCCACGCAGGACTAATGCCAAAAACTTGTAATTGACAACAAATATTACGTAGACCTGATGAATTGACAGGGTCTGTCCACGTTGGATGAAGATCTCTAAACAGACTCCCGCACTAAAAACATTGTCAAAGACTTCGCAGTGGATCAAGAACTTTTCTTCCAGAAATTTGCACTCGCGATGGCGAAGATGAGCCAACTGAACGTAGTGACCGGCTCATCAGGGGAGATCAGAAAGAACTGTTCCGCCTATGGCTGGTCCGTAAGAATTTAATATTCTTTTAGATACGGACTAGGAGTATTTTTGGGAGGCGCTGGATATGCATTCTTGGAGACTAAGACTACATTCTTAAGTATTTCTTCTTTTGGCGGAGTGAAGGAATGGTGTTTGTGCTGTTAACAGGCCTGTCTTTGTTATGTTGAGACGATTCAACGATATCACTGTTACATTATGTATAGTGAACATGTGATCAAAGATTTAGAAATGATAAATAGTGTAATATGCTCGAATAAATTTTGTGTTGGTTATCCTGTCATAAAAGCTTAAATTTAATAGCTTAGTTGTGTTGATGTGGTGCAATATTATATTATATATAAATAAATAAATAACATTAAAACTAATAATCTTAACGATCGGTGGTGTACATTTGACCTCATTGAAACCCAAGAATTGTCATATGTTATATACAAATATATGCAAACTTTCAGTTTAACATGAAAAAAATTACAAGATTCAATGCTCACAAAAACAAACTTTTAAGCAACATTAACATGAATACATTGCAAGGGGCCTGTCCACATGGTTATAATGTATGTCCAAGTGAATGAATATTTTAATTATAAGGAGAAATTCAATTCTCTAGTGGTCCACATAATTTATGCAATTCATTTCAAATCCCACTGAAATATTTACCATATTACAAAGTTCATGACCCCATTACAAACTCAAAAACTTTAGGATCACTCAAATTTTGACACATCTCATTGTGGATTAAAAAAATACTGAAATATTATATTTATAATGATTAAATATTTGATCACATTTGTTTTTTATAAAGGGTAATATGATCAATTTCTATAATGTGCAGTTATGAATGGATTCATGGGAAAATTTAGGATTGATTCATAAATTAAAAGATATGCACCTTAACAAAAATTGGAGTCTATAAACATAATACTATGTAACCACAAACCAATTTTGAGATGTGACATGTAATATTTAATGTTTGTCATTATAAAATTGATCCTTGTGATTTTTTTTATTTTGTTGGCCTAGGTTTATGTGTTGTATCCCATGCTTTGGCCATAGGAATTGGGTCTTAAGCTTGACTCCACATGCTTTTTGACTATGTGAAAATTGACCATGAGAATACCTTTTAATTTTTTTTATTGCATAAAATTTAATATTATTCCCCAATTATCTATATATGTTACATAATGTTTACTTTAAAGCTAGGAGTATATTACTAGCTTGTTTTAGGACATGTGTACAGAGTCATTTTAAAGTAACCATGGTCATATGTATTGTTTTATGGTATGGAAATGACATTTATTTTAGTTTATAAATATAATACATTATGACTTTTTAAGGGAAATTTAAATGCATTATGCTAAACTTACTCAGGGAGCCTGACCCTTTTTCACTTGTCCTCTAAGTTTCAGCAAAGGGTCACCTTTAACAAAGGGACTATAGAAGGGATAAGCCATTGATTTTCTTCATTTTTCCTTTTTTATACCATGGACCACCTTTCCTTAGTTTTAGTTGGTTAAGCTAGACAAGCATTTAAAATTGGAACACATGGCTAGGATTTGTCTTTTGTTGATGTACCATTGATTGTTTTAACCCTGGGTAAGTCATTTTATAGATTATTAATCAAGAAGGGAGCACCAACTAAGTTTAAAACCTTTCTTAGACACATTAAATCACAAAAAAAAAAAAAATTAGAATGATGAGGACATTCAAGGTCCTCATTTGTAATAAGATCTTCCAAAGAAGAGGTAAAATGTTCACTATCAAAAGGAATCCACTCCTTGTCTAGAACCAATAACCTGCACACTAAATTTTCTTTAAAATTGTACTAGGATATTGGGTAGGTGAAACCATATGAGTTTAACATGTATAGGTTCAATGAGGGGAATGAAGTCTATGGAACATTGTTTCAAAACCAAGGGGTGGTGATTCAATCTCCATGATTTATTTTAAAACTTTTCCTTGACTTCAATACTAAAAAAATAAATCATACATAATACTTTTGTGCAAGGATAAATATAAGGTCTACATGAAAGGATTTGTTTCCAATGCTTTGAGATCCAGGCATGGAGATCATGAAGTTCTATCTAATGATCAATGAATCTATAGATGACTCCTTTAGCAGGAAATTATTCTTCTAATTTAAGTGTTTCCTCATCAAAACTCACCATAGGGTTAGGAGATGTATGAATAAGAGGTTTCAGGTCTGATCTAGAATTCGTCATGCAAGAAACAACATCAAAAAAAGAGATTGGATTGCATATATCCACCACCCCAGCTTTAACCTCCATCACCACTATATCCCAAACCCTGAAGGACAAGTGATTGGGACTACTACTTTTGGACAGAAGGTGGATGATGAGAGAGTATTTCAACACTTTTTGTAAATTGTAGAGATAACCTAGGAGACCTTTTATCCAATAGTAATAAGACCAAACTAAAAATATTTTTGTTGTGCATTCTTTATAGACCTAGCTTGCATGGAGAAAGTTAGTGTCAGTAGGTTTTGAAGTGTTGTCTAAGAGAAAGGACCATCAGGGCCATTCAAGTTGCTAATAAAATTTTAAATTGGCCTGGGTTGGAGGGAGCCTGTAGAGTTATTCAATCCATTCATCCTTGAGCCATTTAATCAAATGAGAACTTAATTAAATAGAGGCATGGCATGTTTTAAATAAGAGCCATTCAATTTGTTAATAAATGTAATTTTTAAATTGGATAGAAGTTAAATATATTGTATTCAAGGTGAATCAGTTCATAGGATCATACTTGTCTTAACTATAATTTACCATTGAATCTATACAAAATAAGCAAAAACATTTATATTTATCTCCATTTTTTAATTCTAAATTCCCTACATTGCTTATTGATTCAATCTAAAATTTCACAGGGAATATCTATTTTTATTATAGAAGAGCATGTGATAACTTTCATGATATGAACATGAAATTAATTGTATTCATTTGAAGGGGAACACTAGAGAATAATCATATATTTAGGCCATCACTTGTCTAAAGCATTGAAATCCTTAGTTATTAACTTGTAAAACCAAAGGGTTCAATATTTTATATCTCAACAAATAAATTTGAAATAATTAATTAAAACAAATTGATTTTCAAATTTCTATGTTATTTTTATAAAATACATTAATATTTCTCGGGCATACATATCTGATGTCAAGTATTTGGACAATCAAAAGTATAAATAAATTCACACATACACACACACACACACACACACATATATATATATGACACAATATATAAACCATTAACTATAATTAGTATATTTATAAAAAAATAAATCCTTGATGAATGTTATCCCTTCATTTTCCATATAGAAACCTAGTAGATCCCTTTAATAATATAAAAAAGCTAAAAATTTGAAATATAAATAAATGATATAGTCGAATATACACCATCTATTAAAAATCACATTCTCTAATTTTATAAATGAATGGCTAATTCTAGATAATAATGACAGGAATACCATTGCGAATGGAAACAAAATACGAAAAATAAAATTGAGATCATAAGTCGAAGTTATTTTTCTTACTCCCCAAATTATAAATGTAAATCTATAATTAAATTATTAAAGGAAAAGTTTAAGGGTTTCAGCCTATTAGCTTGTTATAAGTTTATGTACACTTCATTTTAGATTTGGGGTAAGGGAATAAGGAGGATTGGATGGTATGAAAGAAAATAAATAGGATATCTTAAGAAGGCGCCTGACGTAACCAATATGACCCCACATTATCATAAAGGATCGTAAGTGGATTTAATTCAGAGTAAAGATCTTCGAAGGGTTTACAAAGGTATGGAAAATGATAGTAAAAAACATAAGGACCTTTTTGTAAAATGGTCATAAGTTGATCAGGACTAATGCATATGTAAAAAAGAAAATACAATTTCAATGAGAATAGGACACATTAATTCGAGTGTCTAACACTCAATACAAGCATAAAAACACTTAAAATATAAAATAGATAAAAGAAATAACAAGGATCCCTACCACGTGATGGGAATAATGTAACATAAAAATGTGTAAGTGTATAATAAATATCATTTGCAATAAATAGACATGAATCCTAAGGGTCCTATGTGATATCAAGTAATTAAGTAATCAATAATCCATCAAAAGGCCTATTCATGAAAAACTAAATAGCAAGACAATATACAATAGATTTTGTACAAAATATGGGAATGTAAAGATATGAATGAAAATTTCTTTTCAATAATCTTGCATAATATTTTTGAAATAAACAAGTATTATATGCGTATTTAAAATATTAAATGCCTTTAATACTCTATTAGAAATATAGACAACAAATATGAATTACTTAACTACACTAATTTTTGATATCAAAGATAAATGGTATAGTCAAAACAAAATTTCAAAATTAAAACAAATGAAGATATTAAGAAAAGTGAAAATAAACTTAGTACCAATGTAGATGTACATAAAAATTTACCAACAAATATAATTCAAAAAGTCATTAGATGTATGAAATATAGTGAAAAAAACATAGAACTGAAAGTTATTTTATAGCATCTACAATGCACATGGTTGGCCTTTGAAATTGATTAAAAGTACCCAAAAAATGCACCCCCCCCCCCCCCCCCCCCCCCCCAAAAAAAAAAATTTAAAATAAATTGTGGTCTGAATAATTAATAAAAACTATGAAATTTTTTGGGGAATGCATTTTTATATTATTTTTTGTCATCGACTCTTTACGAAAGGAAATAATGGTGATAATAAGGAAGTAACCAATATACAAATTGATAACCATAGTGTTTTTGGAATTTATAAATTTCAACAACAGATCGAGAAATTCACCCTCATTAGTGGAAGTATTCATTAAATTCATGTAAAAAGAGAAAAACAAGAAAACCAAACTTATTAGGGAATGAAAACTAGGATTTGAATTTATCGATTTCAAAAATAGATTTATAAATTTACCTTTGTCAATTGAAATAGTCATATAGTTCATGTAAAATATATAGGAAATAAAAAATAAACCAAACTTTCTAGAACATAAAAATTATGCCCTAATACCATTGATGGAAAATAATAGAAACTAACATTATCATTTAGCATGGATGCATAGCAGTTACTATATTAATCTATTTTATTGGCCCATGCTCATGCATATATATGATATTTTGTAATATACATTGCCTTGTTGATACCCAAAAAAAGTCCAATGTGCGGGTACCTTTATAGTGTATATTTCCATATTAACACTAACAAATCACTCCACATTAACTATGCTTTTATGTAAAGGACAAAAGAAAATGTTGACATCCAATCTATGGGTGAAAGCATGGTGAGTTAATAGAGCCATTCGAAAGATAGTTTACACTGTATACCACACAAATTTTAATCCACTTTCTTTGCATATGTATGTTGTTGTTGCCTTAACCAAATATTATGGTCCCGAATCGAAATCCTCGTCAATCGCTTATAAAAATGGTATGGGATCAAGTCCTACATAATACATAAGGAATGACTCTTAACAAAGTAATAATATGTATTGGTAATGTTGACTATCAAGGGTTGAACTTCGTTGATGTTTCAAGAGTTCGCTCTATATTAGCCCAGTTTGTCAACCCCTCATTCTCTTTTGAGTGCTATAATAGAATGAAAGAAAAGATATATTGGTTAATCTGTGAAAATCATGAATCAAGAATCAGTGTCATTCCTCTTCCCATTCATTTGTAAAAATGTTAGTGTTTCTTGATAAACATATAAAAAATGGTATTTTTTTGCTCTTTGTTACTCTTTATTTAGTGTTTTATATATATACACACCATGCCTCTAACCATGTATGCATAATATATATACACACGATGCCTCTAACCATGTATGCATAATATTATTAAATATGATCATAAATATGTATTTTCCTTTTAAAAATAATAGTAGTTATATTTCCCACATTAAATAAGAACATAGATTTTTTTATAACAAAAGTTTAAAATAAAATTAATTTTTTTAAAATAAATTAAAAATATATATTTTTATTTAATTCATTAAGTAATAAGTAATGATGAGTACTTTTTTAAAAATATTGAATTGGTTGATTGTATATATATTAAGTATATTTTTTAAAATTATTTTTCTCTTCCCTTCCCTCGTTCGATCATAACGAATATTTTTAAATTTGCTGAATGTAACACCATGAGACTATTCTTATAGAGCATGGTTATAATGTGAAAACATGTTGTTTTCTTCATTGTACTATCATCGATAGGACCTCGTATTTCGTAATCAGGATTTTTTATTTCCCAGACTTTTCATAAAAAGTAACCAGAAGTGAAAGGTATGGAGAATCAAATCCTGGATGTTTTCCACAACAACAATGGTGGTAATTCTTAGAGCAGACTGGCTCATCTTGGCAAATGATAATGGGAGCAGGGTTTTCGATAGCAGCAACAAGAACAGGTGTTGTGATTGCTCAACAACTAGGTAAGGGTTTCCTGAACCGGTGAGCGTAACTAGCAGTAGTGCCTGGTGTGGACTACCACGCTGATAGTGGGCTTTGACATCTTCACTGGTCACGGTATCTGTGCTAGTCACGGTATTTATAATTAACTCCTTTAACTTTTTCTATTTTATCTTTCATGTTTTTATTTCTCTTTTAATTTCAAATTTAAAATATCCTACCTTCTCCATATTTTGAGTTTTGAAAACTCCTCCAGCGCTAAACAGAATGATTTATTTTTATTTTTTATCTCTTATTTCAGTTTCGTGTCCATTTTTGTTGTCTACCTAATTTTATTTCATTTTATTTCCGTTTTTACTTTTGAAGTTTATGATTTACTTATTTTCGTTGTCTACACTGCTGAATACACCATTGATGAGTACCTTCATCTTATGCAAGACCAAAAATGGCATTGCTGTTGTGGTTATACAGGATATCTACATATTTATGTGCAAGAACAATCGAAGGATATTCATGTAGCTTCAAATTTTACATGGTATCAGACCCTGGTTGCCAGAAAGAAGAAGTACAGTATTTTTTTTTGCAGATATAGAAGATCAGAGCTGAAAAATGGAATGTTCACCCTCTGCCATTCTCACACCATACAACTATTTTGATTGGAAGCCAAAGATTCTACTTCAGCTCAGAACTAGAGGCCTTTATCAGATAGTTATGAATACAGAGGTTGAACCCAATCCATCAGTTGAAAAATCTAAATACTTCAACCGCATGGATGAAGCATTTGGTTTGCTATGCTTATCCATCTCTCCAGAATTGTTGTTTCATGTTGAGGCATGTACAACTCCAAACCAAGTTTGGAATACATTGGAGACTCTTTTTGGAAAGCAAGATGAAATGCGGGGTCATATCCTTGAAAATGAGCTCAACTCATTAGGTCCAAAGATTTTTGATAATATTCAAGATTTCTTCACAAAGTTCAAGGCCTTATTGCTTCAGTTCAAAGGATCTGGTATTGACAAATCCAAGGAAGAAAGCAAATTAATCCTTTCTATTCTATCAAAGTTGGGTTCAGAATATGCAGTATTTGTCTTTGCTTTCCACACAGTTAGGCTCACAACAGGAGCAACTTGGAAGATGCCCACACTGGATAACTTCATTGAGTCTCTAGTACATGAGCAGGATAAGCTTATAAATATGGGCACATTGAAGAATTCCAAAGCTCATGCACTTGTTGTGCATGCAAGTGGGAAGAACAATTCCAAATCCAACCAGCAATTCAAAGGCAAAGGGAAAAAGGATTCATATCCAAGAAAGGAAGGCAATCCCAAACCTCCAGATGGATCTACTGGCTCAAAAGAAAAGAAGGACAAAAAGGGCCAATCAAAGTGCAGCTATTGCAACCGTGGGTACCATCTAGAATCATCATGCATGAAGAAGACCATTGATCTCATGGTTCAGACACTTCAACAACATAATCTTGGTAGCCGTATCCCTTAGAGTGCCAAAAAGAAGCGAGAAGAAAAAGCCCCTGAAACAATAGACAATGCTCATGCATTGATTGCTATTCATTCTTCTTCAGATGCATGGATCATAGACTCTGGAGCTTCACACCACATGGCAGCCACAAAAGAAGCTCTTTCTTCTTTGAAACCATATTCTAGTTCTCCTATTCTCATGGGAGACAGTTCTCCTGTAGAGGCAACTGGAATAGGGAGGGTAGAGGTTGGAATTGGAAGTTTTGAGAATGTCTTACATATTCCAAAACTTTCTGTTAATCTTCTTTCTATGTATCAAATGACACATACTGGAACCAGTAGGAGAGTTGAATTCACCCATGATTCAGTCACCATATTTGACATGCAAGATAAATCCAAAATTTCTGTTGGTAAGGCAAATCATCAATCTCATCTGTACACTTTTTTTGATTTTGTTGCTAAATCAAATTCTACTTTACTTCTAACACATGCAAATGATGAAAGTAGAATTTGGCATGAAAGATTTGGTCATTTAAATTTTAGATACATGCAGCAACTTAACAAACAAGGAATGGTTAAAGGCTTGCCAGCCATAGACTTTTCTGATGGAATCTATGAAGGACGTGCTCTTGGAAAGCATCCAAAAAAAAAGTTTCCAAAGGGGAATGCATGGAGAGCCTCTTCTCCTTTAGAGCTTTTTCACAGTGATCTTATGGGTCCATTTCCTAAACCTTCCATGAGCAAAGCCAGATATGTGCTAACATTCATTGATGATTGCACAATATACACATGGGTGAATTTTCTCAAATTCAAATCTGAGGTGTTTGAGAATCTCAAGATTTTCAAAGCCCATGCAGAGAAGTAGTCTAGAAAAATGATCAAGATCCTCTGCACAGATAATGGAGGGGAGTATGTCAACAATGATGTCCAACATCTTTGTGATGAAGCAGGAATACAATTGCAAAACACAATTCCATACACTCCACAGCAAAATGGGGTAGCTGAGAGGAAGAACCGATCTTTGAAAGAGATGGCCAGTTGCATGTTGCATGCTAGGTCCCTTCCCTCCAAATTGTGGGATGAAGCAATCAACTGTGCTTCATACATACAACACATATCTTTTCACAAATTTGTCACATGACAAACACCTTTTGAAGCATGGAGAGGCATACAACCAGAAGTCACACATTTCCGCATCTTTGGATCCCGTGCTTGGGCATGCATTCTTGTAGATAAGAGGAAGGCTTTGGATCCTCAAAGCAAAGAATGCATCTTTGTTGGATATCCAGATGGTGTAAAGGGATAGAGACTACTAGATATTTCCACATAAACACTCTTCATTGAAAGGAGTGTCTACTTTGATGAAAGTCTTCCACATGCATCTCAGGTACAACATGCCACCACCTCTATGCTTCCTCATCTTAAAAATCTCAGAGATACATGCAATCATTCTGATCTTATTTCAGATATTTCTGAATCTGATTTAGAGGAACATGAGCATGCATATGTTGATCCACAACCAATCCTTGATTTGGATTCTAGTGATGATTCAGTATCCCATGTGGAAAATCAAAGAACAAGGAGCTTAGCTGATATATATGAAGTTCCTCATGCACTCTCAGCTACTGAGCCCATCATGCCGATGCATACTTATGTGGTTCTAGCATCTGAACCTCAAACTTATGCAAAAGCTACAGGGAATCCACTTTGGGAAGCAGCCATGGATGAGGAGTACAACTCCCTCATTGCGAACCAAACTTGGGATTTGGTTCCACTTTCTTCCAATCGCAAACTTGTCAGATGTAAATGGGTCTATAGGACAAAGAAATCAGCAGACGGACATGTGAGCAGATATAAAGCATGGTTGGTCACCAAAGGTTTTCAACAAGTTCAAGGCATTGACTATGATGAGACTTTTGCTCCAGTGGCAAAAATGGACTCCATTCGATTGGCTCTTGCCATTGCAACATCAAGAAGGTGGGAGGTTCATCACATGGATGTGAAGAATGCATTTCTTCACAGTGATCTCGAGGAGGAGATCTACATGGAGCAGCCACAAGGGTATATACAAAATTTCTTATTGGTATGTAGACTCAAAAAGTCACTCTATGGCCTCAAGTACGCATCTAGAGCTTGGTATGCTAAAATGGATTCTTATCTTCTATCTCAAAATTTTATACGATGCAAATCTGATCCAAATGTTTATATGCTAAGAACCTCTGATTCTTTGTTGCTCTTAGTACTCTATGTAGATGATCTACTAATAACAGATGATTCACCCACCGCCATTGCAGCAATTAAAACTATTTTGCATGATATATTTTCTATGACAGCCATGGGTCTCCTACATTTTTTTCTTGGCCTTGAAGTCAGCCATAATCAATCAGGAATCACAGTTGCTCAATCCAAGTATGCATGAGATCTCTTGGTTCGGTTTCACATGACTGACTGCAAGTCAGCTGTCACACCTTTCCTATCAGGGGTCAAGCTTGAAGATGGCAAGGATACACCATTGGTTGATTGCACATGCTACCGTCAACCTGTGGGGAGTCTTCTTTATCTCACTCACACTCGTCCATATCTCTCATATGCATTGGGGGTTGTTTCTAGATACATGCAAGAGCCGCATGAGCTACATTGGAAGGCTGCCAAGCGTATACTTCGCTATGTCCAGGGAACCATTTACTATGGGATTCATTATTCAGCAAGTTGTGCTTTGGATCTCATTGGCTACACTGATTCTGACTAGGCTGGTGATAACATTGATCACAAGTCCACTTCAGGGTATGTTCTTAGTTTGGGATCAGGGCCCATTTGTTGGTCAAGTTAGAAGCAATCTACCATTGCTTTATCATCAATAGAGGCTGAATATAGAGGTGCAGTCAACGCTACCATTCAAGTCCTTTGGTTACAACACTTCCTAACTAAGCTTGGTATCCTCTTTCATCGTCCAACTGTCATTTGGTGTGACAATCAGAGTACACTGAAGGTTTGTAGAGATCCCATACAACAACAACGGACCAAACACATCGAAATCCACATGCACTTCATCCACAAATTGATACATGATGGAGTCATCGACTTGCAGTACTGTGCCACTTCTGAACAGATTGCCGACATCTTCACGAAGACATTCACTGAGCAAAAGTTTCATTTTCTACGAGACCTTCTTGGTGTGAAGAACACTGCAACACAATAGCTTCCATGTGCAGTTAGTGTCTCTTTTGAGGGGGGGTTTTGTTCCCACAGGGTTTTCTCTCTTTCCTCTTTTTTTTCTCTTCTCCTTAATTAGCTTAAGGGGGCTGTTAGCGTCAATTTCTCCTTCTCCTCGAACAGGCGCAGTACAACGCCAAGCAACTGCCCATGTAACTAAGCTAACTAATGCATAAGTAGTTCCCTTGTTTTCTCCGCCATTCATGCAAATAATGATGCGATGGTTAAACAGCAGTTGGCTCTGCTTTTTCATTTGTTAACCACTTCTCTTTGCTGCGTTTGAGAAGCTTTTTTAACCTTTATTAAGGCTAAGGCTTTTTTATAATAATTATGAAGGAAATATCATAGTATCTGCAATTTCTTTCTTGCTCTGCCTTTCTGTACTCTGTTTTTCTTGCTGCTCTGTTTTTCTTGCTGCTCTGTTTTTTTTTTTTTCTCTCAGATTGATGCGGCTCTAGCTTCAAATTTTACAATTGACCTACGGGTCCTGTATTGAAATAGTTAATTAGAGAAGTAAAGCCCCCAAGGATGCTTGAACTACGGACCTTTAGGCCAAAAATTCTGTGGATGGATGACTTCAGGGAGTGGATGGGATTAAGGTGCTCTATGTCAAAGAAGTGCAAACAAAACCTTCCACCACCCACTTAAAGCCTTAGCAATCTCATCTCTTCATTTCAAGCGTAGGGACTGTCTCCTAAGGATATGGTTGCGCGTTTAAGTAAGCGTAGGGACTGTCTCATAATTTTTTCTGTTTATATTTATTAGGTGCTCATACTATTGGTCAAGCGCGGTGCACCACATTCAGAGCTCGAGCCTACAATGAATCTAACATAGACAGATCATTTGCCACTTCTCTAAGAGGAAAGTGCCCTAGCAGGATTGGCACTGGTGACAGCAATCTCTCACCTTTAGACGTCGCCACTACCAATTCGTTTAACAATAACTATTTTAAAAAAACTCTGCCAAAAATGTCTTGTACACTCTCATCAGGTTCTAACTAACCGATCCACAAATGCTCAGGTTACTATCTACATTAACAATCAAATTGCCACCTTCAGTGAATTTGCTGCTGCCATGGCCAATATGCGAAAGATCAAGCCTCTCACAGGAACCAAGGGAGAGAGATGCAAAAATTGCAGGAGATGAAATTGATGATCTTCCCTTACTATTTTTATATTTCATCGCAACTTTCTCGTAACTAAAATTTTACATAACTTAGAGGAGGTACCAAATAATTTGATTGGTGAAAGCCACATGTTTGTCCGTGTATTCAATCTCGGTGGAAATAATGGAGTAAATTTTTTGGATATTTATTTATTAACGAAATGTTGTGGATCAGTATAATTATGAAAATTTTGTTATTTTTGCAATTTTGCTTCGCTCAAATATGTATGTGTAATACATATCAATGAACAACATCAAATATATGAATAATAAACTAATATTGTCTTATTAATTATCCATCATCATTAGCAAATTAATTATATAGGGTTTAGAGGTCTGTCTTGAATACGATATTCAAAAAGATTTGTAACCTAACTTTGAGTTTAGAAACGTAGTGTTATATCTATCATAATTTTCGTCAAGAAGCTCAAACTTTGTAAAAGTCAGATGTATAGAGCATTGGGATCACTTTAGACAATCCCCAAGAGTGCCTAATGCTTGATATGGGTGACAGGTAAGGTTGAAAATAAGTTCACGATTGTGTTCAATTGATTCTGATTTCCTATTTCGTCACTCTAATCTACAAAAGTCTCACTACCTGGAGTCCCATTATGGCCTACAATTGGATGGTAAATTCTTTTTTTATGTTATAGGTCATCAATTTTATAGGGAAGTTTTATCATATTGCTAATTCTATTAATATTTTATCATTTAAATTTTACAGCCACCCGGAGCTGTAACAAAAGTGGGCTTAAAGTTGAAGCTATTACAAATCCTTTTCCTCTAAGCTTGATTAAACTGTTTCAAGCTAGATTAGTGTGGTAGAGAAGAACATTAGATTTTCCTTTTTCAGTTGTTTTTTATATCTCACACATTCTCAGGGGTCAATAATTCGATTGGTGTACATACCTTTCAAATAGAATTAAGCATTATTTATATTTTTTGAGTTGAAATGAAAATTATATATTTTCATCTACGAATTTTCTAATCTTATTCTACCATGACATTTTTTTAGTGATTAGCCAGTACAACTATTCCAATCACTTTGCATGAAAAAATGGTTGTGAATTCACCCTCAATTATAGAGCAAGAGGTAAGCTTACAATGTTGTAATGAAGTATAATTATTTTTAAATGACTATATAATATGTTTATACCTAATCTTATATTTATTTCATACAAATAAAATTAGCTGAAAACATTGGCAGAATAAAATTAATAATCAGATTTCACTAGCCCATTGAGGTGTGTACTGAAATAGAGATGGAAAAGGAATCATCTTCGCCACCACAACTTGTATAATGCCATTCATTGAGGTGTCTACTAAAACAGAAATGCATGAGGAGTTTGATTGTGCATCAACATGTTGCCTTAACCTCTCATGTTACCAGTATAAGTCTTTTTCAATGTGTATAATACCATTCACAAAATGATTATATTATTTTTTGTGTTATTTTAATATTATATATTTGTAGCATCATAATCTATAGTGCAAACACCTCAAATTCCACCTTACAGAATTTAGTTGCCACAACATTGTATTCAACAATAAGTGCCATGTACACAATTTAAAATTATGATTCTATTATTACTATATATTAAATTAATATGCAATTTATTCTATTTTCCATTTGTGAGTTTTGATTGTCATATCTATTTTGTATGTACTACCCCAACAAGGACAAATTTTACAATACAACTACCACCATAATAACCTTGCATTTAGGAACTTCTAATTTTCCTACATTTTTGGCTCGGTGGTATCCCTAGTGCAATAGGAACCATATTTATTTGTCAAATCAATCTTGATGTTGAGTTTTTGGGGATTAATAGTGGCACCTAAATGCCTCATTTTAATCTATAAAAAATTATACAAGGATCTCATCCAGATGCAACAATTGTAGTGCCTTTACAACAACCATTTGGAGGCACCTCTCCACCTAGGTGTGAACTTGCTTCTTATCCTAATGATGAAATTCTATAATTTGATGATCAACATAATTTATTTCCATTAATAATTAATTGGCATATAATTCTAAGGCATTTGTTAGTGATTTTGTTATCAAGAACCTTGTTGATTTGAGAACATGGGTATATTGGGTTGAAGTTCTAATTCATGAATAAATTCCATTTTCCGTAACCACATACAACATGATTAATTTTTTCCTTTTATTGTGTAACAACCCCATTGAGTTAGATAATAAATATGTGATTTTATTTTATTTAAACACATATATCAAATATAAATTGCACCCCAAAAAATTATAGAGACTACAAAAATTACCCAATGTGTGATAACAACAAACAAACATAATATATCACATAAAACTAATCTCTAATATCATCAGAATACATATTATGATATGAGTATTGAAACTAATCACGTTAACTTAGATACAACTAAAACAAGTCTACATTCATAGCTATGGATATAAAATAACAAGTAATTACAACTTTTCATGTCAATTTTCAATCATAAGTATAATACAATACAATGTACATATGAGATACATGGCTCCTCTAGATCATAATTCATAAAGTCAAGTATCTATAGCAATCTCAAGTTTCATCTCAATATATAATACTATTGTGAAAAAGGAGAGCATCATTTGAGCACTTTTAGACATCAACCACAGAACAATGATCCCCCACACTAATCCCATTAGGAGATGGCCATCCCTTCATAAATGAATAGATAGTGATGGCACAAGAAGCTAGAGAGATAAGCAAGTACCCATGTGCTTATTATTCTAAACTAAACATGTAGTGTATCATAGAAAGTCATTCTATTACAAGATATCACATAAATATGTGAATCGCATTCATGAAATGATAATATCACACTAAACATAATTTGGCTTAAAATTTTATAATTAATAGATAATAATAAACTATATTAACAAATTCATACACACCACTTGATAGGACTACCTTCATTTGTTAATATGAGAATAGTAAGCCTATGAAGTCTATCGCACTCCTTACTCCATATCAGTAATAAAGATTGGTCAAATATAATTCAACCATAAGATTCATTTAATGTACATCCTAGTTAGCAACTACATCATATAAAATGTTATACATAAGAGTAACCAAAGCATACATTTACTCCATCAAATGCATGAATGAATCTTACATTATTTTTTTTTTCATACTATAAATAATGACTATTGTCTATACCACTAGTATAAAATATACATAACTGTAGATTTAAAGTGTGAGAATTTGTTTCTGAACATAATAGATCTATGATAACCCATTTTACCATAGTCTAATATACTAAGACATAACTACTAGTTTTTTTCAAAAACACTCATATAAATTAGTCTTAAAATTATGTAAACATAATAATCTATACAAGTAACCAGATTTAATGAAGAAATTCTTAGTTCTCACATAACATAGTAACATACTATAAAAATATTAGTTAAACTTATAAGGATTGCCTGCATGCATACACAAAGTCTTACCAGCTTCTATAAAACACATTATTCATAGCAATAACCAACATGTATATAACAAATTAACCAAATGTAGGTGTAAGTATAGGTATAATATTTACAGTATGTACTATCTAAGTATAATATATAATTATGTTATAGTTCTCTATGATATTTCATACTATCACATGTTTCCAACTACATAATAACACATAATCTAAATACAAGATTTTAAAAATCAACACACACACACACACACACACACACACACACACACACACACACACACACAATAGCAATTAATCAAGTATGGAGCTATACCTTTTAGGTATACCTTAAGTCTGAAATGTATACTAGCATTGAAAATCATACAAATACACATCATGATGCATTATTACATGCTAAATGTGATTAACCATTAAAATATATTAACATTTATATAATATGTGCCACATATAAGTATTCAAAATAGAATACATATAAACTCATAGTCAATCATTCACTTCTAAAGAAATAGAGAAATCATAGACCCAGTATAAAATTATTTTAAACATCTTATTTTATTTCTAAAAGACTATTCGAAAAGGTTTTAGTTTTGTAGAATCTCAAAACTTAAAGACTTACTCAAACTGTCTTTTATAAGTACAAACCATATTTATGAGTATTATACACCACAAGAATTTATTCGAAAGTTATGATGTTATTGAATCATTACTCATTTATAATTTAAAATAGGATTTCCCTAATGGAATTTATAACTCTATTTGAAGCTCTCAAATTAGATACTTATTTTTAGATAATGAATATCTGTGCCAAGTTGTAAATATGCATCTATAGTTAAATGCTAAGTTAGGATCCTAGGACTTAACTAGTGCAATTTCAAAATTCTTTATTCTCATCATCAATTTTTATATTTTGTCTTCTCCCAATACCCTAAGTTATTTGAAGTATAAATGTCACCTAAAACTATAAATACATACAAATATGGTTCAAGAAAGTTAGTTAGCTCACAATCCCTGATATAGCTTAAGTGGATATGATCTCATTAAACATTTGAGTCAAAACATAATATAAAGATCTTATATGGTAATATTAGTATGCACAAAACAACATATCTATAATAAACATAGTTCCTTAATTTATAATCTCCTGAATAATGATAACCATAGTTTAAGGAGCACACTCCAACCTATGATAACCTAATAAGTAAATTTATAACCCATTCTTTTTTTTTAAATTATTAATACGTGGCTCTAAATAGTTTTACGTTTCTACTCCTAGTTATATAATAATCTTTCCATGGTTTACTATTATAATACAAAAGGTAATCATATAGGGTCTTAATAAATGCAAGATCATAAACTATACTCTACTTATTATACAAAAATTCTGCTATAGATGAGATATAATTACAACCCTTTTACTCCACTATTTTAACTTCTTAGTCAACCATAGTTAACATTATAATCTTACTTGAATTGAATGTTTCCTTGAGTAGCTAAATAAAGTATATGATTCTTACATTTACTAGAGGATTTATTTCTATATTATATATTATATATCTAATATTTCTATCCTAGTAGTATACTCAAGTGTTAGTATATAGTAAATACTATTTTCTAGTTAATAAAAAATCCATAGATATATATTATCAACAATGAATCCTATAATGTTTATTACAATATTTGGGGACTCATATATCCTCAGTCAATATATTTAAAGTATGCTTAAAAAATTGTATTTAATTGTGATTTAGGCTAGGAAGAATTAAAAAAATGACTCCAATATATACTAACTTAATTAAAATAGGAAAGGGTTGGGATATTAAAATTTCCAGCTTCAATATGTAGAATCAAACAACACCACATACTTGGAAAGGTTATTTTCTTGATTCTATGTGTCTTCTTTTCGCTAAGCTATGCCCCTTTTTTCTGCTTCCTTCTTTTTTATTTTATTTATGATCCCCATTTCCTTATTTAAAACTAACACCCTTCTATTAATGAGTTTTTATTTTCCATATTTTCTCCTTTAGTTTTGTTTTTATTCTTTCTTTTTTCTTTCCTCATTTTTATGCTTTATATTTTAGATTTATTGATTTTTATTTTTCTCTTCTTTTTTTCCATATCAAATTCTATTTTTGTATATTTTAACATAGAATATAAAAATTCTATAATTTGATTAAATTAAAATAAAATTCTCAAATGTTTTAACAACTTCAATGATAATTTCCCAAATTATGAATAGTCCATATTTTTTGTTTTGCCTTTTATTTATTATTTCATAATAATCAATGATTATTGGTAATTTTATTATCTTGATCATTTAATGACTAATTATTTATTATATAAATTAAAGTTTTTTTTAATCATACAAATTGCACCTTCAAGAAACATTAGTGGTCATAAGTGTAGTCACACAATATGAAACCACCTGAGTAAAATCTTGAACTAACAAATAAATCATTCAAGGAAATTTCACAAACCAATAAAATATACTAAAAAACTAAAGTATAAATGACTATCTAATGCAAATAGCGTTAAACACAATTTTCTAACCATTCAATTACGCATGTCATCATGTGTTAGTTATTGGTAGTGTGTGCTGGATACTAGTCGATTTCTCTCTCAGCTTTTGGCATCATGATGTACATCACCCTCTCTAATGATGATATCCCTTTAGTAAGATATAAGAGATGAGTTATCATTCATCAACCTCACTATAAAATATGTTTTTACACACTATATATATATATATATATATATATATATATATATATATATATATATATATATATATATATATATATATATATATATATATATATAATGACAAATTATCATGGTCATAAAGTAAGAATTTACTTACAACTACCTCATATTAGTGTGATCATGCAGTCTAAGCAATATACTGCTACCCCATATCGACATATATCTCACAGCTTAGTTGAAAATAATCAATTCAAAATTTTTTAACTATTGATATCCACAGATAATCTAATAAATTTGTCTTGCGAGGAATTGAGATGTAATAGGTTGAACATCAGCCTACAAAATCTAATATTTTATTTAATTAGGATGTTAATGGAGCTATTTATATTACTAATAGATTTAATTATAAGGTATTAGATGTAATTTTAAACATGATTGAAAATATAAATTTAGAAGCTCAAGCATACTACAATAAATAGGTAAAAAATAAAAGTCTTATTGCAATTAAAGATGCAAAAAAAGGAAAAATTAGTTGTAAGTTTTACACGTCTTTTTACAATTAATATTATTTGTTCATTTTTATTCAAAATATACAAATTTGATGAATCATGTTCATATCCTTAATGTAAATTTAAAAAATCCATGTAATATTTTAACTATAACTATTTGACTCAAAGAAAATCTTATCGCCATGAATTAGCAAAACAATAATTTGAATAAAATAATTAAGGAAAATGTCTTAGATCCTAATGTTTTGTTTAAACAGAAGGTTGAAGCTGACCCCACATTGCTTTCAGAAGGTATTGATTGTAGAGAAGAATGGAAACATATTTATAATACCAATAATGTAACAAAAGATATTATAGAGTTGGGTATTCTAAAAGACAATAGGACTCTAGTCCAAGTAGACGGCCAAAAATCAAAAAGTCTTCTATGCAATAAATTTAGACAAATAGTCGTGTCTGAGAATCAATGATATTTCTAGTTGGAATTGTATTTATATTTTGAAAATGTTATTATCTTACGGAATGAACTTGAAAATAATGATTGTAATTAAATTTATATATAATATTGGATATATATTTTATATTTGTGGCTTCATACATGTATGTATTCAAAATTTGTATCTATACTTTTATTTTGAATGGTTAGATAATTTAGTGATTAATATATTTTTTTAATCCACCGAAGGTATTGATAAACAACATAATTGATAATTTATACTACGAATTCACATAAATTCCAAATCATAAAAATATATATGATTAACCAACAAATTAATATTATTTTTATTTTAATAGGGAATTCCCATGGTAGTACTAATTTAAGATAATAACAAAAGAGTTAATAAATATTTTACCTATTCTGACATATCATGTTAAGTGTATCATTTAAATGCACTTTATAACTATACAAAAATTATATTATAAGAAGATAAGTGGTAAATTAGCCCAAAATCATCTCAACATCATTTCCTAAATTAAAAAAAAAAAAAACAAAAAAATAGTAAATATATGTCATAAGTATATCAAAAGTGCATTAAGAATATGATTTTTATTTTAAAAATATTTAGAATACATACCAAACTAAAATTTAGGTAGGTGCAATAGTCCTCTTACATCATTTTATTCATAGCTAACATTCATCTATACCATATCAAAGGAATTTTTAGTAACTTTTTTGGTCTTATTAGTGACTCATTTTCTTTAAGAGAGAACTCCAAATTAAAAGTGCTTTGTCATAAGAAAACACATCCACTGGACAAAATGAAACATACAACCTCAAATATCTCTCAAAATTTCTATCCAATCTATTTTAATGTTTTGATTTAACAGAAGACAATGCACTAAATACCTTTTAATCTTCTATGGACCTCATAATCATTACTTGTCACAATTCATATAATCAAAAGTATCCACTATGTTCATCTTGTAGAACACTACTGGGATATAGTTTTTTTCCAAATCCTTATAATAACACCAATTTATTTTTGTTCATTTAATCATTACAATTTATCAATCACTGTAAGACCAAAATGCATTGACTAGTATGTTTGTAAATCCTTTTGCAAAATTCCCTAAAGTTAAACTCCATGGATCTCAACAAACATACTAAAATTATTAATATGTGTACCCTTATATTTGACAAATAAATTAATTTCTATATGTTAACAATCGAAAGTGTTCTAAAATATTAGATTTATTGCTCCCATGGCTTCAAGTAACTTGTACCTCTAGAAACTATCTCTAATTTTAGTTTATAAGCTTTGTAAAATGTTTCACAATTTCATTCATCTCTCATATATTATAGTATCATATATAACCCATGTTACACAAATTTATTCCATTTCTACTCTAGTCAAATCAATTTATTTTTTTAAATTTTGTAGTGGTATCTCCTTTCCATTAATGAAAACACATTGATGATCATAAATAATGAATTTCAAATATTTTATAGCATCCTTTTTAGATCCTAATATTTATGAACTGCTAAATATTAGTCCTTTATAAAAATTTGGTTAGTGGTATACGATATCAAGAAATTAACAAACCCATTTCCTCAACCATATGAAGTCAACAATATAAATGGATCTCTCTTGTGCATGTTCCATCAAAAATTACATCTCTTTCAACATGGTAAAAAATACCAAATAAAGTTAGTAGAGTTTTAAAATATGTCAAATAGTTTAATAATTTTCCTTGTCAACTTCTATCTGGTGTATAAATATAAAACATGTTAGTGATGGATATTTTTCAAATATTCTATATGCAGGTTCGTACATGGAGATCCATCTTGTATCAACAATTTTTTAAAAGTATTTTCCAATCAGTAAATCCTATTAAATATTTTTCAAACTATAAAAGCTTTTTTGGACTGCTTGAGATGTATTCATACAAGTCATAGATAAGCTCCTCCAATTTTGTAACATTTTGAATTGTTCTAACTATTTTGCAAGCAATATTTATTCTATGTTCCATACAAGAAATTGAAAATTTATACATGGAACTATTATTTTTAGGTAAACACATAAATTAGTTATATTTCCCTACATTACTAATGCACCTATTGATACCAACACACACTAACTTGGTTCATGTATCATAATAATCCATCCCACCTATATCTATCAAATTAGAAATATTCAATTTGTAAAATTTCTCAGCACTACAATTTTTCATCATTTTCTAAACAGATAATAGGTTAGATTACATTAAATGGTTCTCAAATGTATAAACATGCATGCAAACCCATGATGTGTTGTCAACTAATGTTACCTCATCAAGCGATAGTGAGATAAACCATGCTACTTTTAATTTTTATTTCAAGTACCCCATTTAAATCATTACAATACATTTCACCATTTGTAAATCAAAAAAACCTAACCAATGTTATTGTGAAATGTTATGAAATACATTAACATAAAATAAAATTTTATAATCTAAAAGATTACAGATTGGTCTACCTCTTTTCAAAATGTGATATATTATGGAGAATTTTATATTTCTTGAATGTAGATTTGACTAAATAACTTTTTTGAATTGAGTTATAATTGTTCCTTATTTCTCAAAAATGTGTCACTAATTTTTATTATGATTTTTATAATCTATTCCATAACATTAATGCATGCACTCTTTTGCATTTTTCTATCTCACTGTTCTTTTAGTTTTCTTTTTCTTTTATCGACACATATTTTACCATAATGTTACTCAATTATGTCCAACATGTGTTGCACTTTTTGGAGTTTTCTGAGTTTCTAACAATACATTATATATTTACATTATGTTGGAGTGTTGATACTATTTTTTGGCTCTACAGGTTCAATGAATGTATATTCCACTACCTAGTAAAACTTAAATGACCTTCCAATTATCCATGTACTTCTATTCATTTGAATATATTTTTGAATGTTGTTTTAAACTAAAGTTTGTGTTAGTTAAGAATAAATCTCATCTAGTATTTTAGACTGATCATTAACATCCATGATGTCCTCAAATTTCTTTTTCCTTCAATTTAGTGAGAGAATTTCATACCCAGGGACGTCTTCCAAGTAGGTAAATATCTTTAAAAGGGTTATTAGTGGATTTAACATGATAAATAACAATATAATGAATCACTTAATAATTAATACATATGTTTGGCATTTCATATCCCTATACAGTTTTAAGTGGAGGCATATCATCAAACAAGTTATTTTTTGGTTATGTCTGTAAAATTTGTAGACATTGTAATTATCATTGAAATTTAATATAAAAGTGCAAATAAATAATAATAAAATAAATCATTTAAAATTTAATGCCTATATTTGGCATTTCAAACTTAGGTACATCTGCTAGTGAAGGAATGCCTTCATCGACATTAATGATGTCATCCTCTAGTGTCCTTTTCCTTATATTTAGTGTGGTTATTACATACTAAAGTACATATTCAAATGGAGACATATCTTCAATAATTTTATAAGTGAGTTATGTATTCAAAATGATTTGACATTGTAATTATTATTGAACCTTAACAGGAAAGAGAAAATAAAGACTACATGCATACACAAACGATTATTTTAACATAGATTGTTTAATGTTATTCCTTATAAGATATGATCTATCTAGTAAAACTCTACTTTAGCCGCTAGTAAAGAGAAAAAAGGAGTTTAGTATAGTATTAAGCATAAATTATATAGTATGGAATATTTGTCTATTTTGACTTTTGAAGTGCTGGCAAAATAATGTATGTGAACAAATTTATTTTAAAAATTGGGTGAGCCAACCCTAAAAGTTAATTTATAACCAAAAATTTAGGTGATTGCCCTCTATTCACTAACCCACAAAATTGTCAAATGTCAAGTTTTAAAACTAGAATATTAATAAATTAACAAAAAATGATCACTAAAAAAACATTGTTTGTGAATCAAAATCAATTTTACCACACTAAAACATCAAATCTTTAGAATATACATAAACCTGAATCTTTTATGTTTCTTATTTTCACTACTTCTTTAGTTATTTATGGAAAATAACCTTGCACAACTCCCTTAATAGTAGATCCAATTGGATATGGCCTTCATCTCGGGGTTTCATATTTTTTACTCTTCGACTTCTTATAATTTATAATATGAGAGTATGAATCACAACCAAAAACTTGTAAATGTTTCAATCATAGATAATTACCAGTTCATAGAGATGAATGGAGTAGCTAAGCCTTGGTAGATTGATTCTAGATGTTATGTTCTCATTAAAGTTAAAATTTAGGTCAAGATGCCTTTGATGATCCCCATTGTAATGCCCAAGCTCGCTTGTGATCCTCTGGGGCTTTATCAATGTAGGTCAATCATGTTTTTAGTGTTTATCAAATTATATATGTATTTCTATTAAAAAAGTTTAATGATGAATCCTTGTGCAATGTTAAATGGATTGAATGTTTGATTTTATAGAATATATGTTGAGTTATTATGAGATTCTAATCTAACTCATCTATGTCATGGTCATAATTAATGTTGACCCCCATACCTAATATAGGAAATGTTATAAGTATGGTTAAAACCCTACGCCTTGAAATGATACTTGCACCTAGACACAAACCCATGCCTATGCTCCAAAACTAGATAGCCCATTTTCCATCAAGCACCTGAATGTTGTTAAGCCAAGGTTACCAAAGGCTTGAGATTGATAGATAATAAGTTTTTTCCCATCCGATGATGGCTTGTGCCCATGAATGTATAACCATCATTACACTAACCAAAGCCCTCAAAGGATAGAGTTGTACCATGGCACAATTGGCCCAACATAGACTCATAAGGCTTTTGCCTTATGTAAAGTGATGCTAGGGTAGTCAAGTGTCAAATGTTGAATGCCATAGGATTAGTCAAGGTAGGCACCCTATTTGAACTAGTTAAATCTAACCTAGAGATCTAGATAAGTGCTTAATTAGACCCATGAATAAAAATCCTACTTTTATACAACATTTTGGTTCTATTACTAGGACACTATTGAATTTTGTTGCTTCAATGGTGATCTCAGACAATGCTCTGACTCTCCATTGAGAACATTGAGTGATGGCTAGAATGAGTGCAAAACAACTTTACACTGATAAATACAACGTATAGAGGGTATAACTCAAGGATGTGGGTCTAGAACCACTTTTATGATGCCCTATATGAGGTTTTCTTTTGTGAACTACCAGAGCAAGTGTACTGATGGTTGGATTCTTATGTGACATATAGAAGTCAAATCTATGGACAGTGCCTCGAGTAGACAAAATATAACTGAGAGAGGCTTAAGAACTTAAATTTCACTTGGACAAGAGATATAAACAAATGGTTGTAATGGGCACTAAAAATTTCCATTTTTGATCTCATAGTATCAAGGTACTCATGGACTGAAGAAGTATAATTTCAGTTCATGCACAAGCCCAAAGGAACATTTTTTAAATAACTTGGTGCAAAAATCAAGATGCTAATAGCGGATTATGTCTTTGAAATAGTGAGAATTGAAGTTTGAAGTCCTCTTCCATATGAGTAGTGCAATAGGGAAGAAGGGGATGTGGAAGGGAGGTGCAATGGTAGGGGATAAGAAAATTAACACTTGAGAGCTTAGGAGATAGGATTATAATAAGAGGAAGTGTGGGCTAATGGAAGATATAGAATTTGAAAGTGCTAAGACGACCTGAATCAAGATGCAAGGGTATGGGGAAGGATCTCTTGTATGGTAGTAGTGCCTAGAGAAAGGAACTTTTGAATCCAAGGAACTAGCTCTATAGTTAATAGGTGAATGATCTAAGTCCATATAAAAATTTACCATTGGAAATGTGTTAGTTATACCTACCCCCTTTGAACCTAAGGTGTGAATTCATGAACTAGATCCCTCATAGGAAAATAGAATATTAATAACTGACCTCTTTGTTGACTTAGACATTGATTATTTTGTAGATTTAGACTAAAATCTTATGATTAAATAAGTTATTCCATATCAGGAGGTAAGTGAATATACATCTAGACCTTAAGGAACTAGCTCAACTAAATAGAATTTGAGCATAGGTACCCCAATCCAACCAATGTTGACCATCAACCTAGGTAATATCCCATAGGAAAGGACCCCGTGCTACTAGTAAATAGTACAACACTATTATCTTCTATGACACTATTAATAACCATAGGACTAGCACCTAGCCTAGTGACTAGAGGCATTGGAGGACCAATGGTAGGATAAGTACTAATGGGACAAGTGCCTAAAAAACTAGATACTACCCCACACCATATTTATTATGAGATGGTTATGCACCTTCTTATGTGTCAAGGCATGGATAATTATATAGATCATGTCCTCAAGTGTGAATTACAATGCCACACTCAAGGAATAACCTAGTCTTAGTTTAAAGCAACCCAATTTGCAATAGCCTTGATTGATAGTGCCCATACTTGGTATAATAAGTTTGATCCTAACCAAGCTATGGTTAATTATACCACCCTGAAGGAAGCATTCTTAAATGAGTATGACATAACTGAGTTTCAGAAGAAGAGCATCATCATGCTCAAGGATATTAACCAAGGATTATCATAGCACATGTATTTGTATAATGCTAGATTCAAGACTCTGCTTTCCAATCTCCCTTATAATATTCACCCCTCCCAACATACACAATGGTTAATTGGAGGGTTATTAGTTCTATTCAAAAGAATGCTATCCATGGAAACATGCACATACCCTTGAGAAGTGCTTCAATCCATGCTCAAAGCTGAGGTAGTGGGGAGTGCCAATATATGAATTAGCCCTTTCATGAAAGAATATACTGTGCCTATGGTATCTTAACTACAAAATCTAACCACTAGTTCATCACAAGACATAGAAAGACATTCACACCTTTCTTGGATACTGTGGGTATTATAGAAAATTTATAAGAATCTATGTGAAGATTATGACATCACTACAAGATCTCATATACAAGGATGGCCCATTCTACTAGCATAAAGTTCAAGAGGGTTCCTTTAAGATCCTGAATCTTAGATTATATAACATGCCTATCTTATAATTTATTGACTGAATGACCGCATTCCATATCCATGTCAATGTTCCTGGTTCTATGATTCAAATAATCTTGGCATAGCCTAGCAAACCCAAGATGTATCACTGCATCTCTTTGGATGGAAAAAATTTAACAAAGGTAGAGTAGAACTAGTCTACAAATAAGTGTGAGGTACTCACCATAGTCTACACCCTAAAAAAATAAGATAATATTTGTTGGCAACCCCATTCATTTTTTCATAGATCATGAGGTACTTAAGTACCTCATCACTAATCCCATTATCCATGGGCATATATGTAGATGGATTATTCTATTTTAATAATTATAATTCTCTATTGTTGTCAAGCCTAGAAAATAGAACTTGGGAATAGACCATTTATCCCATATAGACTCAAGTGATGCAACAACATGAATTGAGGATTATATTCTATATGCATAACTATACAAAATCTAGTGCACTCTTGAGGACTTGGTAGAGATATCCACCTTTCGAACATCTATATCTATGCCCCAAACAATGATAACAAAAGAAAAGAAATAGCCCATAGTTTTTTCTCCACTTTTTAGCTCATTAGTGTGGAATTGTACAAGATGGGCTAAGATTAAGTTATAATAAAATGTATCTTGGAGAAATAAATGGAATCCATTCTATATGAGGTGCACAAGGGGATAACAAGAGGCCATTGCACTGGAGATGTAATGGTGCACAAGTTGTTGTAGTTATGCTTGTGGTTTCCATGTTTGGTTCAAGATGCAAAGGATTATGATAAGGCATGTGACATATGGTATATATATGGAATTCCAATCACCAGGATGAGATGCATCTCATCCCCATTATTTCCTAGGCACCATTCAAGAAATGGGCCATTGAATTTGTTGGGCTAATTACTCCCACAACATGGCATATAGGAATGAGGTACATTATAGTGCCCATTGATTATTTTAACAAATGGACTGAGGCCATGCCAACCAAAAATTGCATAGTTACCATAACCACAATGTTCATTTGGGAGAACATCATAAGATGGTATCGGTGCCCACTCATCTTGACTTGCAATAGGGGCACACACTTCATTAACAAAACTATGAGGATCTTAGTAAAAGAATACATGGTGGTATACCACAAGATAATTCCTTACCAACTTTGAGTAAATAACATAGCTAAGATATTCAAAAATATCTTGGGGATGTGCATCACAAAGATATGTGACATTGGTTGTAAGGATTAGTATGTTCGAGTATTGGTAGATCTATGGGAATATCACACAACCTATAAGTAATTAAATAAGGCTACACCATTTTAATTAGTGTTTAGAACTATGGTGGTTTACTAGTAGAATT
Source organism: Torreya grandis (assembly GCA_037957365.1). Lineage (NCBI taxonomy): Eukaryota > Viridiplantae > Streptophyta > Pinopsida > Cupressales > Taxaceae > Torreya > Torreya grandis. The sequence goes on from JARHVA010003842.1 coordinate 116,049, forward strand.
TTTGGTTCCATATTTTTGCATCACATGCATTATTTGGTTAGATGACCAAGACTTACTAAATGTAAGGATAGATAACTTAGAGTACTTAGACAAAGTGCATACCTAAACTAAGATGAACCAACTAATAAAAAAGGCACCCTAGAAGCTTTGACAAGACAATCATATAAAGTACAAGCTATTAATAAAAGGAGCATTCATTTTGCTCTATGACGCCAACTACATTAGGTACTCAAGTATGTTATAGATAAGGTTGATGGGCCCATATATTATCCATAGTTTCTTAGAGATTGGCCCATGCAAGCTACACATGTTGTTAGGTGAAATGTTCCCTATGCATTTCAATGGCAATCGATTGAAGTTGTATCAGCAATACTATGACATTTATGCCATGAGAAACCAAATTTTTGGTCATGAGTTAGTGCCATTAAATGACTATAATAAATTTTGGCACAATCCAAACAATTTGGTGTTTTGTGTTTTTGAATTTTTTATGTGGTAGTGAATAACTGTTGCTTTGAGGCTGTAAGTAAAATATTGTTGGCACTTTCATGAATAATTATAGTTGGATGATTCAAGCACAGATACTCTCCATGTGTCGAAGGATAGACAACTAAGTTATGGGAATGTGAAGTTTCCTAGAGTTAGACACAAGGTGCACTATATCTTTATGCATAATATTCAAAAAGTAAGTCAACTTTAAGCTTGTATAAGGGTTAGTTTGGTTCTTCCATGCTTAAAAATAGACAGGTGAGTCGATCGAGGTTATTTCCTAAGCACATATACTAGACACCTAAATATTCATGTGTATGAAATTCATGATATTTATACCAAAGGTGAACCAAGAGAGTCACACAAGATACAAGGATGAAAAAGATAGAGTGAATATGCACAACATGATCATGTGAAAGAGATGAGTTGAGAATATCATGTTGGAGGGCCAGTGTAAGGGATTAATATGGTCTAGGAAAGACCAAGGTAAGAAGACAAAATTTTAGTGAAATAGACCAAGATAGACAAGTGCACTTGAAAAATAAGTATAATAGAAAAAATAAATAAGACCGAGGAGGCTAAATTATGCATATATGAGGAACTATGCCCAAGTTACCATATTGAAGGTAAAGGTCATGCCAAGTGAATCAAACACATGAGAATATCATCAAGATAAGATGATATCCACCCAAAGTGAGGTGAAAAGTCACTGTTTGATCTACGTGTCACTTCACCAAAAAATCATTAGAATAAGTTAATGTAGTGGTGATGAAGTCACAAATATCTCCATTGGATGCACTATTAACATAAGATTTATGAGGATTTTATGGGTCATAGCAAATATTAAGGATTTTAGGTACCACCACACCATTAATCAACCATAATTAAGGTGGTAAATGAGAACAAAGGTATAGATCACTATAAGACTAACTATGTCTGGTTACAAACCTTTTTTAATTTGAAATTTGAATATAAAACTAGACCAACTAGTAAACCAGAGATCTAAATAAATGAAACCTTACTACAGTAAGACCCTAAGCACCCCTAGATGTCAAAATTGGATGACTATGTAGATGAATTAATTACATTCCCTATGAGATTGGCAAAGGAAATAAGGGGGTACAATGTGGGAAAGAACCAGGCATCTAAAAACTAAGGTAATACCAAAGCATTCATTGATGATACACAAATATCAAGAGTTAAACATACAATCACAGACCTCATGACTATGTAAAGTGCCATTGAATATTGAAGGCTTTAGCCAGATCAACAAACTAAGGTTTAATACTAGCAAATTTAGAATAGGAAAAAAATGGATGAGCTCAAGCTCGTAGCAAGTGAAAACTATTTCAAGAAGATATTAGCAAACCTCATAAAATTAATATTTAAACTTTGAAACTCTGACATAGATATCATTCAAATGATGTAAGATGATGATGAATTTAAAAGGGTCATAAATCTCCTAGGTTGTTACAAAGGTGGCTTCATGTTCCCAATCAAGGACATCAATGATGCTGGGATGAGGGTAGATGTGCACCTAGTGAGTTCCAAACTATTCCTAGGTAGATGATGGGTGGATGTAAAAAATACATACATATGCATCATGTACCACATGGTGTAAGGATTGAAATTCAACATCAACAAGTTCATTAGAGAGGACATAATCAAGAATGTACTTGAATATCACATGATGAAAGAGACCTTTCGATGGGATTCAATGTTGATCTTGATTGTGATGGAGGAGATCAAAATGCCTGATGGTAATGAGGATGACCTATGGATCTTCCCAGTATACAACCACTCCATAGTGCTAAACTATAATAGCTTCACTTGTCCCCCTACTTTCAACCCAAAATATCAAGTTCATGTAATGGGATGGTGCACATAATATATTGAATATTTTAGAGAAGAATGATGCATCCTAGAGAAGCTCCCATATATTTTTTTTATAATGATAACTTTTACCATTATGAGACACTTTAGCATCATTCAATTGGTTGTCATAGATAGGAATCTCTTGGGTTGGCTAAAACTACCTCATGTGTTTTTAGCCAGGTACAATAGAGAGGCATTGTGAAGAATCCCCAAAACGTACTATGTGGATATCCCAATGAAGACCATGGGTGCATAAATACATAGGTTGAAGCACCAATTCATGTGCATAGGGGAAAAAGCAACTGTAGATGAGGAAGATGATTTGGATGCAACTGTCATCTATCCCCTCAAAAATAAATCATCCTTGGGCATGTTTATAGACTTTTGTATGAGATGAAGCCAAGGAAGAAGGGTACAAACACATGAAAATATGATGACCTCCCCCTTCAATTTGGTGAAGAAGGATATTTGGAACTAGAGGCACCAGTGGAATCAAGAAAATCACCTCAAAAGAAGCATTGAGAAACCCTAGAGTAAATACAAGAACACCTTTGTTTGAAGATCACCTCTAAAGATGAAGTTTCCTCCTCTATGCCAAGGAAGAAGTGTGTGATCTTCATACCAATAATCACATCACCCAAGTTATGGGAGAATAAAAATAAATTTTTTAAGGGGCTACAATCAATGCCCAAAATAACCTTTGTAAATATGGAAGCACCTATCTGCTTAGAGCATGGTGAATTAGTAGATGGTCTAAAACTAATCCATTTAGAACCTTTTATATAAGATGTAAATTCATGTGAAAATCAAAGAACAAATGTATAATTCACACACACACACACACACACACACACACACACACACACACACACACACACACACACACACACACACACACACACACACACACACACACACACACACACACACACACACACACACACACAAAATTATATTTTATGTGGACAAACCAAATGCAAAAATCATGGTGAGAATCAACTACTAAAATCTATTGTTCTAATCTAGCCTCACAATAAAATGCCTTACTGGCAAACCTCAGTAGTTACATTCAAGGAAACTATCCTTAGGAGACACCAATATCCTTGCTAAGCACCAACCTAATTTGTATGTAGGAACCAACCTACCTAAACTATGGATCTATAATTCTAGTATACAAGATGGATTCATAAGTGAATCTAGTTCAATGTTCTTTATTATAAGTCTAATCTATATCTACTCACCTTCTTCTCATTATCTATGTGCTCTATCTTCTTAATTTATTAATATTTGTCTACATATTTATTTCACTTCTTATCTACATACATCTGGTTATGCTTTATTAAAATACACTTCATTCCCCTTCTTTATGTTTTAATCTATCTGCATATTTCTTTTTATTGACAACAATTTTTCTCACACTTAAAAACATAGTAGCAGTAGAAATAATATGATATGTTAATATTTGTGTTTATACAAGGATTCATTAGTGTTTCTCAACTCACTTAATGCATTGACATTCTATCAATGCTAAACCAGATTCAGTCTATATTCTCCTTTAATGCATATTTGACTTTTACATTTTCTCATGTATTGGTTATTTCATCATATCGCAATTGTCTATTATTGTTTTTATATTTTTTGACTATGAGATTCTAATCATAAATACATAATTTCCTTTTCATGTATTGGTTCATGCATTACACTATATTGTTCTAGTCTCTTTACTATGTTTAGCAGCTCTTGGGTCTATCTCTTAAATGCACAACCTCCTTAATCAATGATTGATCGGTTGGATTGATTAATCTCAAGCTCTATGCAATAATTTACAAGTTTTATCTATTCCTTCAATTTGTCATTAATAATATATTAAATGCATGCTTTTTATTTCTTTCTTTGTGCCATCTCGAAGTATTGAGCCCCTTTTTATGTTTTCTACTATATCTTCTATAGTTAGATCACTTTTGTTCCTTTTGGTTTATTTGAATATGCTCGACCTTTAACTTTACCATTGTACATTAACCTTCAATCACATTTAATGCTTTGGATTGAATCACTCCATTGGATATTTTTAATCTTGAATTGCATGTGTCATTGGATCATCAAAGTTGTTTACTATTTATTTGACTAGATCATTAACATTCAATATGTTGAATTCATCTCACTTATTTCAACATCTTTGAGATGTTTCTCCTTCATCAGTCTCTTCAGACTTGCTCAAGCTTTAACATGTCGCCTTAAGAATAATTTCCATGTACTTTTTGTCTAGGTCTCCTTTTGGCACATTTTTTTAGGACACATACCCTTTAGGGTTTTACAAATGGACCCTTCAACTTTTTTGTAAGGGTCCTCACCTTCATATTTTCTACAAGGGTCCTCATACCCTTTGGAATTTTTGAAAATATCCCTTCAAACATTTTTCAATGGACCACTTGCCCTTCAAAACTTTTGTAATGGTCCACTTGCCCTTCAGACTTCTTGAGAAGTACCCTTTGGCTTTATTTAATGGTCCACATACCCTTCAACCTTTTGTAAACTACCCTTTATCTTTTTTTAATAGGTCAACATACCCTTCAAAACAATTTCCATCTGATTTTTGTTTGAAAGATTTGTCCTTGCCAATATTTTTGAAAGAATTGTCTTTGCCAATTTTTCTTAAAGAATTATTCAAGACCATTTTGGGTTCTTCTTTTAGCATGAATTATAGACATAGAAAAATTAAATTCATCTTAAAAACCTAATCAAATCTTCTTCACCATTTAGGTTTTCAACTTGCTTAACTTATTAAAATGAACTACGTAAAGTTGTTGTAAAACTTTGATCAACTCACCTAGACCCATTCAGTTTTCCACATTGCTTAACTCATAAACATGAGAGAAGTAAAATGCTTCCTAAACCCTTATCAACTCTTCTAAACCCTTTCAAGTTCTTGAGACAACTTTAATTATAAACATGAGATAATTAAGGTCATTGCATAAACTTGATTAACACTTCTAGGCCCATTTAGGCTCTTGGGAAAAATTAACTTATAAAGTTGAGATAAGTTGTTTTGGAATCCCAATTTGATCTACAAGACCCATAAAAGTTCTCAAGATTTCTTTACATATTTTATAATTATAATCTCTTCATAAGTCCAATTTGCATTTTAAGTGCATGTAATTCAGCTTTTGACTTTAATTTTTGATAGCATAAGTTGCCTTTGACATCAATGACAATATTACAGACATCAACAACAATTGCCAGTGATGGTAAAACATACCTAGAATGGCCACCCTTATTCATTCCTTCACCATTATGTTTTCTTCCCCTTTGACAATAATGACAAAATCTCTTTGCCATATCATGGAGATGGGCTACTTCTTTTCTAGCTTTTTATTCTGATCCTTGGACCTAGTTTGGTTAGAATATGTTATGAAGGAATCCTCTTTACGTAATGGCATATTTGCCTAAGATTCTATGTAGGCTCTTAAAATGTAGTTATTTTGACTCCATGATTATTTAGATGAGCATGTATATAGCATTGGTCTAAAATACTAATCAAGAATCGACATATCTGTATATAGACAGGCATAACAATCTAGAGCCATCATACCTTTGTGATCAGATTACAAAGGAACTATAGTTTTCTTACCAAACTACATTTTCTCTTAATCTAAGATTTAATTTTTTTCCTTGAATACTCCCCTTAAATTCATGCCCTATCTTTAAAATTTAGAGATATGCTTTGCGAGCCACTACCCCCAACATCTCTCTTAGATACTCAAATTTCTCCTTGGGAAGAGTCTTAGTAAATATATATCTAATTTGGTCCTTTGTTGGAAGATACCAAATGTCGACCTCTTGATCTGCAACCTTTTATTTTATAAAGTTATATTTGATAGAGATATGCTTAGTTATAGAGTGCATCACTAGATTCATGGATATCTTTATAGCACTTGAGTTATCATAGAAGATAGAGATAGGTTCTTTGTACTCTACCTTGATGTCTCTGAGAGTTTTCTTCATCTATAAGACTTGGGTGAAACATGTTTCTATAGTGACATACTCTAATTCTATTGTAGAAAGTGTAACTAATTCTTGATTTTTGCTCAGCCATGACACAATTTTGTTTGCAAGGAATAATGCACCACCACTAGTGTTTCTCCTATCATCCACACTTCCTTCCCAATCAGCATCTACATATCTAATCAACATGAAATATTTACTTGAAACATACCATAGACCATATTCAATTATGCTTTTGATGTATCTAAGGATTCTTTTCATAGCATTGACATGTTATTCAATGGGGGTTTATTGAAATCTTGTAACCATGTACACAGCCTGCATGTTGTCTGATCTTGATGCTGTTAAGTACAACAAGCTACCCATCATTGATCTATAATTTGTATTATTCAAATTAGGGGACTCATCTTCTTTTCTCAACTTGCATCTAGTTATCATAGGAGTACTAATTGGTCTCATGTCCTCCATGCCAAATTTATTGAGCATCTCCTTCGCATACTTGGTTTGAGATATAAATATCCCTTTAATAGTTTTTGAAATCTATAGTCCAAGAAATAAAGAGAGTTCTCCTAGAGTATACATTTCAAATCCATTTTGCATTTGTGTGGCAAATTATTTGCACATGTTACTATTGCCACCTCCAATGATAATATCATCTACATAGACAACAATAATCAACATATGCTTACCTTCTAATTTAAAGTACAAATTTTTATTTGCACACCCTTTTTTGAATCCTTGTCATTACAGGTATTCATCCAATCATGAATACCATGCTCTAGGTGCCTATTTTAAACTTTAAAAAAAATTAGTTTTCACACATAATCTTCTTCTTCTACTAACTGAGATCATTTTGGTTATTGAATGTAGACTTCCTCATCTAAGTTTCCATTTAGGAATGATAAATTCAAATACATTTGATATACCTTGAACTTCTTCTGAATATAGAATGCCAAGAACATTCTCATCACCTCTAGTCTTGTCACTGGAAAAAATGTCTCTTCAAAATCTATACCTTCTACATCTGCATATCCCTTGCATACTAATCTTGCTTTGTTTCTTAAAATAGCTTCATCTTCATTGAGTTTATTCTTGTAAACCCATTTTTTTCCTATTACATTTTTGTCTGAAGGTCTAAAACTAATTCCCAAGTTTTATTCTTTTCTATTTGATTCAGTTCTTCTTCCATGTATTTCAACCAATTTTCATCCATGTTCACTTCATTAAAGGTCTTTGGCTCAATTTTTGAAAATAAATCAAAATTCACTTACTCCTTATTCATTACAGCTCTTATCCTATTTTGAACACCCTCATTTTTGTTTCCAATTATCTTATCATTAGGATGTTCCTTTTGAACAAACTTTGTAGTTTTCTGCCTCCTCTTCACTATCTTCTACTTCATTTTCTACTTCTTCTTCTTCTTCAATTATGGTCTCCTCATTAGGCTCAACTTGTTTATATCCTTCTTCTACCTTGACATTGATTCTTTCAACTATTTTGTGTAGCCTTTTCTTGTAACATACATAGGCTTTACTCTGAGTGGAGTAACCAAGAAAGGTTCCCTCATCACATCTTGACTCAAAGTTTCCTAGTTTGCTCTCTTTTGTTCTGATGTAACTCTTGCTTCCAAACACACTAAAGTATATGACTGATGCAACATTTCAATACCATATTTCATAAGGCATTTTTTAATTTTCACCCTCAGTTATACTCTATTAAGAATGCATACTACTATTTGAACTTCTTCTCTCTAATATCCATCAGAAAGTTTAGCTTTCTTCAACATTGTTCTAGTCATCTCCTTGACAGTCCTGTGCTTTCTATCGACAACTTAATTTTTTTGGGGATTTATTGCAATATATTATTTCCTTTTAATCTCATATTTCTCACAATATTCTATGAATTCATTTGAAGTGAATTCTCCACCTTTGTCAGATATCAAACATTTGATTTTTCTTCCCATTTCATTTTCAACCATAGCTCTAAAGATCTTAAATCTCTCAAAGGCTTGAGATTTATCCTTTAATAAGGTCACCCATGTCATTATTAAGTAATTATCAAAAAATAAAATGAAGTAATGAACTCTTTTTGATCCTTTAGTCTAGGTAAGTCAACATAGATCAATATGAACTATCTGTAGAGGCTTTTTTGTTGTATATTCTTTTGTCTAAAACTTGACCCTTGTTTTCTTGCTTAATTGACATTCTCTACATGTATTATCTCTAGTTTTGGTGATTATGGCATATTTATTACACACTTATTTCAACTTAATTTGAATAAATTGTCAAAATTTACATGACCCATTCTCTTATGGCATAGCCAGCTTTCATCAACCTTTCCTATGAGGTAACTATTAATCATTACCTCAACAAGATTTTAGATGTTGTTTTCAGTCCTTTTCCCTTCTGCAACTATTTTTCCAAACCTTTTAAACTTGTATCATTCACCATCAAATATGACTTTATATCCATTATCATGCATTTGAATAACACTTACCAAATTATGCTCAAGTCCTTTAACATAGAGTACATCATGAGTAGGAAGCTTACCATCTATATGTAGGGTTCCTTTACCTTTGATTCTTACTATTGTATTTTCTCCCAAACTAATTTTTCCTTCATTTCACTTGCTTATCTTGACAAAGTTACTTTTGTCACTAGTCATATGCTTTGAGCACCCACTATCTATTACCCATATATTCTGCTCTTTGGTGTGGAGTGTTATTTGATTGACCAAGGATTGATTTTTCACTCTCCACATTTCCTTAGGATTCTCATATGTCATCTTATTTTATTTATTAATAACTTATGGACCTTTTTTATTATTATAAAACATACCTTTCTTTACTTTTGACACTGTAAAGTTAGTCCTATAGGGCTTGATTATGTGACCAAAGTTATGGTAATTGTAGCATATTGTAATTGAATTTAACATAGGAGCAAATACATTTTTACTTACAAAGTTATTTTTTCTTATAGTTACAACTCTACATTCAATATCCCTATGACCAAATTGATTACAAATATAATGATAACCACAAAAGGATGAGTAATACTTGGTTGTAACATTTCTTAGTGTCATGTATTGAACTCTCCTCACCTTTTGTTTCTTCCAATCTACAACTTTGGTGTATCCTTACTGAATCTTTGATTTCATGCTTCCTTTCCAAAAAAATTATCCTCTCATCAACTTTGTTTGATTCAATCTTATTATCCTTGTTGTCCTTCACTTTCTTTGTTTCTACTACTCCTACCTTGAAATTGTCATATAGACTAGTTGACATACTAGTTGAGGAACCTTTACCTTTCTCATGTCCATTACCTGATTTTTCATTTGAGATTTTTTGACAGTAGATTAATTCATTTAAATTTTATAATCCCTTTGTCATCTTTAGACTTTTATCTCATTATTTTCTCAATGTTACTATTTATGCTTCAAGTTTTATACACTCTGAGTTTTGGACTATAGTTCCATCTTAACTACCTATTTTATTCTCTTAGCCTCCTTAACTTGATTTTTCAGAGTCACTATCACTTGATTAGATTTCTCAAGTTAGTTTTTCCCAAGTTTCTTCTATTTAGAGTTCTCTTTTCTTAGTTTCTCAATCTCTCCTAGAGCACAAACTAGGTCTCCTTCTAGATCAATTTCACCTTCCTCTTCTTCATCCCAATCTTCATCTTCATCTTCTTCTTGACTTGTCGATGTAGATTCTTCTACCATGATTAGGTATTCATTTCCCTTAGCCATAAAAGCATAGTTCTAATCATCATCTGAATTGTTACTATTGCTATCCTTCTCTAATTTGTTGTCTTCTTTTTTGTATAATCCCTTTTTATTATTAAAGAAGTTTTTCCTATATATATTATGGGGTTTTAACTTTTTACTGTTCTCCATTTGGTTAGAATTTTCTCCCTTTTTATGAGGATATTTAGTATCAAAGTGTTCTACCTTTCCATAGTTGAAATATTATGAAGGTAATTTACCTTTATACCTTCTAGATCCTCTCTTTATATTTCTAACAAAGTTGGCTTCTTCTTCATTAGATCCTCAAATCTAGACGTGGTTGTCTCATCATTAACCAGATTCACTACTTTGAATGTAGCTTCTCTTTTAATCATTTCTATCTCTTCCACTCTCATCTCATAAGTTATGCATGTTCTATGTAGCTCACAAACTATGAGCTTATCCAAGTCTTTTACTTATTATATTGTAGATATTATTGAATCATATCTTGATGTCAAAGACCTTAAAATATTTTTAACAATAGTTGACACTTCTACTATTTCTCTAAGTCCTCTGCTAGCATTCACAATCTCATCTACCTTGAGGAGGTAGTCTATAATATTCTACTCTTCAATCATCTTCAAAATCTCAAACTGTCCTTTGTATGTTTATATCTTGGATTTCTTCACTTTGATGTCTCCTTCATAGATGATTTTTAACTTATTCTAGATGTCTTGTGCCTTTTTATAATGCATAAATTTGACAAGCTCTGAGTTTGATAATCCACGAAGAATAGCATTCTTTCCCTTAGCATTATTTTCATAAGCCTTCTTGGTATCTTAATCAGTAGGATCTATAGTTGGAGTTTTTTATCCATTTACCATATACATATAAACATTAAACCCTAGGGAAGATAAGTGTGATTCCATCCTTATGATCCATAAAGCATAGTTTGACCCATCAAATAGAGGATCCTTATTTGATGAAGATCCTTCTTGACTAGCCATTATTTTCACTACTACAAGATCTACCTGAGTTGATTAAGCTTCTCCTTTAGAACCCTAGGCTCTGATACTAATTTTTGAACACACCTATCTACTATGAAGGGGGTGAATTAGTAGATGATCTAAAACTAGTCCATTTAGAACCATTTACAAAAGATATAAATTCATGTATAAATCAAGAAACAAATGCAGAAGTCACACACACACACATAGAAACACATAACATTACATTTTATGTGGAAAACCCAAAGATAAAAACCACAATGAGAATCATCTACTAGAATCTATTGTTCTAATCTAGCCTCACAATAAAATGCCTTACTAGAAAACCTTGCTAGTTACATTCAAGGACATCGATCCTTAGAAGAAACCAATCTCCTTACTAAGCACCAACATAATTTGTAAGTAGGAACCAACCTACCAAAACTATGGAGCTATAAATCTAGTGTACAAGATGGATTCACAAGTGAATCTAGTTTAATATTCTTTGTTATAAGTCTAATCTATAACTACTCATCTTCTTCTCATTATCTGTGTGCTCTATCTTCCTACTTGACTAATCTCTATCTGCATATGTCTTTCGCTCTATATTTGCATACATCTATTTATGCTTTGTTTAGATATACTTCATTTTCTTTCCTTCTTCTCTACAGTTTACTCTATCTATGTATTTACTTTTATCGATAGCCCTTCTTCTCACACTTAAAAACATATTAGTGGTAGCAACAATATGATATTTTAAGAGTCATGTTTATAAAAGGATTCATTAGGGTTTCTCAACTCACTTGATTCAATCACATTCTATCTATACTAAACTAATTTTTGTTCTAGATTATCCTTTAATATGTATTCGACTTTTACATTTTTTCATGTCTTAGTTCTTGCATCATATAATAATTATCTATTATTGTTTCTATCTTTTTAAACTATGGGATTATGGTCAAAACTACATGATTTCCTTTTTATGTCTCAGTTCATGAATCATGTTGTAATGTTCTGGTCTCTTTACTATGTTTGGTAGTTCTTAGATTTATCTTTTAAATGTAAAACCTCCTTAATGGATGATTGATCAATTGGATCAATCAATCCTGAGCTCTATAAAATCATTTATAGGTTTTGTCTATTCCTTCAATTGTTTATTATGAATATATTGAATGTGTTCCTTTGATTTCTTTCTTCACACCATATGTAACTATAGATCCCCTTTTTATGTTTTCTACTATATCTTCTATAGTTGGATTGCTTTCACTCCTTTCAATTTATTTAAATATACTAGATCTTTAACTCTACCACTATGCATTAACCTTAAAGCACCTTTAAGGATTTGGATTCATTGACTCCATTTGGTCTTTTTAATCCTAACTTATGTGTGTCATTGGATCATGAAAATGCTTGCTCTTTATGCTGACTAGATCATTAACCTTCGACATGTTGACTTCATCTCACTTATTTTGGCATTTTTGATATGCCTCCCCTTCATCGATCTCTTTAAAATTTCTTAACCTTTAGCATTTTTGATTTGAGATAATTTCTATGAACTTTTTATCTGGTTCTCCTTTAAGAAATTCTTTTTAGGAGCATACCTTTTAGGTCTTTACAAATGTACCCTTTGGATTTTATATAAGGCCCTTTAGCCTTTTCAAAAACTACCCTTCATATTTTTGACAACGGTCTTCATACCCTTTAGACTCTTTAAAAATATCCCTTCAAACTTTCTATAATGGTCCACTTTACCATTAGAATTTTTGTAACAGCCCACTTTCCCTCCAGACTTTTTGAGAAGTACCCTTCATATTTTTTAAACAATCCACATACCCTTGAGCTTTTTACAAATTGCCCTTTATCTTTTCTAAAAGGGTCCACATACCCTTTGAAATAATTTATGTGGGATTTTTGTTTGAAAGATTTGTCCTTGAAAATATTTCTGAAAGAATTATCTTTGCCATTTTTTTTGAAATAATTCTTTAAGACCATTTTGGTTTTTTCATTCAGCATGCCTGATAGACTTGGATGAAGTAAAGTCATCTTAAAAACCCAATCAACTCTTCCAGACCCATTTGGTTTTACAACTTTGCTTAACTTATTAATTAGAGCTAAATAAATATGTTGTAAAACTATGATCAACTCACCTTGACCCATTAAGGTTTTCCACATTACTTAACTCATAAACATGAGAGAAGTAAAGTGTTTTTGAAACCCTAATCAAATCTTCTAGACCCTTCTAGGTTCTTGAGACAAATTGAATTATAGAAATGAGACAAGTAAGGTCATTGCATATACCTAATTAAAACTTCTAGGCCCATTCATGTTCTTGAGATAACCTAACTTATAAAGTCAAGAGAAGTAAAGTTGTTCTAGGATCTTGATTTGCTCTACAAGACCCATTTGGGTTCTCAATACTACATTACTTATTTTATAAGTATAAGATCTTTATAAGTCCCATTTACACTGTAAATCTTTATAATTAAACTTTTAATGTTAATTTTTGATAGCACAAGCTACCTTTAACATCAATGATAATATTATAGACATCAGCTAAAATTGTCATTACAGAAGTGCAAGAAGAAGTAGAAGTGCTAGGGGTGCAAGAGGAGGAAGAAGAAAGAGGAGGGATAAAAGTGTATATAATCTAAGAATAAAAATTATTGGAAGAGCCTAGTGTTACTTAAATTTACTAAGCTATCCAAGATGATATTATTTCCATTTTTGGGGATATAATACCATCAAGCACCCTAACCACAAAACCCATAATTTAGACTCTACAAGATGAGGAGGAGTTGAGGTGCTGATGGATGAAAATAGGCCAAATTTAGGATCATATAGATGTTGTGCTAGAGTTATAACAAAAAATGGAGGCAA
>JARHVA010003842.1:140000-190000 GCA_037957365.1 Torreya grandis
TGATTTACCAATATCCATCAAACTACATTCAATCCTAAATTGTTGTATGAGATGGGTCAGGAAAACCCATATGGGTTTAACATTTAGATTTTTAGTGAGGATATTGAAGTTTTTTTACCACTATTTCAATTCCAATCGGTGGTGACTAAATATCTAGGATTAGTTTTGAATATTTTCATTTCCTCAATATTGTGAAAAAGAATAATAAATAAGATTTTTGCATAATGATAAATATCAAATTTACATGAAATGAAAGGTTTCCAATGTTTTTAGATCTAGGTGTTGAGATCATCATTTTTTGTCTAGTGATCCATAAATCTATATATTACTTCTATGCCATAGAAGTATTCCTGTAATTTAATTACTTGTCTAGATTCATAGTCATCAAAATCAACCATAGGGTCAGGAGATGCAGGAATAAGGTATTTGGGGTCTACTCTAGAAGTTGACATGTGGGATACAACATAGATGAATGATCTTGGCTTGCATTTATCCACATCCCTAACTTTAGCCTCCCTCACCATTACATCCCAACCCCTAGAGGAAAATTGATTAGGGTTTCCACTCTTGGAATAAAAGTGACTAATGGAAGATTTAGTTAACCCTTTCTGTAGGTTATAGAGAGAGCCTGAGACACTATTTATCGCATGAGTAGGAAAATTGAACACAAAATTTGTATGACATGCATCTTATACAAACTTATATTGGGGGGAGAGTCAGCTTTAATAGTGATAGAAGAGTTAGATCTGGGTGAGCACTATCGAGGCCATTTAAATTGATGAAAAATTATGAATTATGACTCTCTATTTTAATTATAGATGCTCATGTATTAAATTTCATGATATGAACATGAAATTAATTATATTCATTTGAAATGGAGTACCAAAGAATAATCATATATTTAGGCCCTCGATTGTCTAAAGAATTGATTTCCTTAAATATAAACATGTAAAACCAAAGGCTTCAGTATCCTAGATCTTAATAAAGAAAGTTAAAATAATTAATTACCTAAAGTTAATGATCATATGTCTATGTTATTTTCATAAAATACATTAATCATTTTTGGGTAGACATATCAGATGCCAAGTGAATTTTTTGTGGATAATCTAAAGTGTAAACAAAATCACATAAATAAATAGATATATGACATAATATATAAATCAATATCTTTAATCAACATATTTATAAAAAAACAAATCCTTGTTGAATGTTATACCTATATTTTCCATATAAAAACCTAGTAAATACCTTTAATTATAAAATAAATCTAAAAAATTAAAATTAAATAAATCATATAGATATAAATAAACCATATATTATAAATAATGACAAGAATACCATTGTGAATGGAAAGAAGACAATTAAAAAAAATTGAAATCATAAGAGGTAATCATTTTTCCCACTCCACAAAATTATAAATGTAAATTTTTTATATTAAAGCAAAATTTAAAGGGTTTCATCCCACTATCTCATTATAAGTTTTCATACTCTTAATATTACGTTTTGGGTAAGGGGATAAGGAGGACTAGATGGTGTGAAGTAAAAAAAGGATATCCTAAGAAGGCACTTGAACTAACCAATATTATCCCATCTTATCATAAATGAGAGTGTAATGGAGGATCCTTGGTGTATTTGATTTAGAGTAAAGAAGAGAAAGGGTTTACAAAGGTGTGTCACACTTTACCTATCTTTTTGGGTAATGCCTGCTAGATGATTCTTGGTAGAGATTTGATTCCAATTTTTATGTGTTATTATCCAAAATTATTGGATCATACTTAGTTTTTTTTTTTTTTTGATTATACATTGCATATCTTGTTGTTAAGATGTCATTTATAGGGTTGAGGGAGCCTATAAAAACCTTTATATTTAATCATATCTAATAAACTAATTTTTTTAAATTAGAATATTAGTAAAGGAATAATAAAAATAAAAACAAATTTTGAGTTCCACAAAAGACACTTTTAAAAATCCACATCAATACAGGGATTATATTTAAAATTAATTGAATTTGTAGAACCACATCATTGATTTAATAACATTTTTAAATTGGATATTTTTTTAAAACTAGGCATTAAAAATGTGATTTAATGGGAAAATTAATTCATTCAAGATTTTAGGTCCATGGATGAACATATTACTTATAAACAATCAAGTTGTAGACTGGCCAGTTGATTTTACAAGTGCACAAATCATAAAATATAAAAAGAATTGTTTGTTTAAAAAAACTATATCAAGATATTATTTTGTTTATTTATAGATTTGAACCAAATAGCCTATATAATAAAGAATTTTGAGTAAATTAATAATATCATTCATATTCATAAAATATCATGAAATATTTGATAAAAATATAGTTATTCATGTGTAACAAATATCACAATAAATATAAGACGAGGGGATTTTAGATTTATGAAATAGAAAATATTATTTGATGTTATATTTTAATATGTCATGCTTATTATTAATCCTCATGGGTTCAATACCTAGCTTTATATTCCATTTGTTTGAGTATTTTCTTTTTTTCTCAAGATGAGGCACTTGTGTTAGCTTGGGGACATTTTCATCAATGCTAATATCCATCACTCGACATAACTATCCTATCTAAACACACATTACATAAATGGCCAACTACATAGGTATTTATGGTTTTTTTGATACATTTTTACCAATATACCTTGATTTCATGCATGAGCTCTATAAATTTGATATATAGATAAAACCCCTAATTATTCAATTTTGACCACCTCTAACTTAACAAAAAGGTATTAGCACGTAATTTGAGCTATAATTAGAAACTCTTGATGTTTATTTTATACTACCTTCATAGATAATAATCCAAGGAGGGCCTTAGACTCACATTTATTTCTCCCTCGTAGTTGTGTGTGTAATGGTTATTGTGAAATTATATTATGAGTCTCGTATATTAACTCTTGTTATAATCAATGCATTTGAGATTTTAAAAATTTTTAATACTTAAAAAAAATAATGATACACATTATTATGTATGCTTTAGGTCAATATCATATTGAAAATAATTTTATGTGTTTAATTATAAACTTTGTTCATGACAAATACAACGTCCTAGCTTTGTATATATAGTGATCCTTTCAGTGATGCACACAAGCCAATAATAAATAATAATAATAATAAAAGCTAATTTTAAAACCATCAGAAGATGTTAAGGATTAAAATATAGATGAAAATTAGATATGACACTTGCATTATAAATATCATCAATATTAGTGTCCAACACTCAATGTAAGTGCACAGGCACTTTGTATATAAAATAGATAAAAGAAATAAAAGGGATCCCTATCACAAGTTGGAAACAATGTAAGAAAAAATAAAGAATGACACATAAAAAACTTCATTGTAATAAAAATATATGAATGCCAAGGGACCTATGTGATACTATGCCACTAAGTAACTGATCTTTCATCAAAAGACCAATCAATCCAAAACTAATCAATAAGAAAATATACAATAAATCATGTACCAAATATGGGTATATATATTCCCCCACCACCCATTATATAAAAATACATAAGGATGGAAATAAATTACTAGAATTAAATAAATCTGAAACTTTGGTATGTAAACACACGTTGAACTTGAGTGTTAGTTTTAACTTGAAATTTTTAGATCCATAGCTTGCAATCAGAAGCACATTACAGTAGAACTAACATTTATAAATAGGAAATGATCAATACATAAAAAAATTAATAGAGATAAAACAGAAACAAATTACACCTATATATATTTTGCATACTGGTATATTATATATTAAGGTGTTCATCATAGATGATGGAAAAATAATAGGGGGAATTAAGGTCCTATCCATTTTTTATCCAAGAAAATGAATGAGTCCACAAAAAGTCAATTGGGTTAAATCATGGGGATGCTTATTTATATAAAGAGGTTTGGGAGGTGATCATGCCCTTAACATCATAAAATGGGAGTAGTGATAATTCTATCAAGAGCACAAAATATCAACAAAACTAATCAAGTGTAAAAAGTATCTCATATAACTAGTATAGCTAATCTAACTAATATAGCAAATCTCAACAAAATAAAATAACCTAACCATATCAAATTTTAATAAAATAAGAAGTCCCAAGTCCATATAGGGTGAAAAATATTGATTTCACTACTTCAAATAGCTAGCTACTATGGAAATTTATAGCTCGAATGTTGCATCTTGGTAAATAAAAGAAGGAACAAACTCTGCTTGTGCCCCCTATCATGTATGTTGTGAATAATGTAGAATTTTTATAAAAAGTATATCTATAATTTTATGTATGTACACCTTGAATGTGTCTCAAGATGAAGTATCTATAAAAATGTAACTTTTGATATGTAAAATGTATATAATATATATCACAAATATAAAAACATTTTTCTCAAATTTGTGCCAAATATACAAAATTTTATCCCTATTGCATATCTAAATCATGTAAATTTTTTAATTTAATCAACATGTGCCCATTTTTTAAATTGTGAAACCATGTCTAAAATAAATTTCCCAAATAATATTCCCTCTCCCTTAAATTTTTAGATGACTGGAATGCATAATAGTGATCACCATATCGCAAAAGTATAAAAGTGTATCCATCATGTATGCAAGTATTGACAATGTTATGCCAGAATATGTTGTAAATTTGAAACTTTGGCAAGCAAAATTTCAATTCAATTGAGTGATTACCAGAGTGTAGTGAATTTGTATAACATTTTTACTATTTATAAATTTATAAATGAGCTACATTATAAGTGTATGACATGGAACAATTCATTTCATAGATCATAATTTAACTTTTGGTTTGCTATTAGGGTATATTGTAGTTCAAAAATTAAAAATGCATGCATGATGAGAAAATTCAACTAATATATGCACACATGCATACATACATAACATAGATACATATTACTTTGTATTTCACATTCATTTGAATCTACTTTATTTTTGTTCTCTTACCTCTTTTTTCATCATGAAAAAAGGAATATTAGTTCATCTGATGAGGTTTCATGTCTTACAAGATGCCTTACACACACACACACACACACCTGCACACACACACCTGCACACACACACACACACACACACACACACACACACACACACACACACACACACACACACACACACACACACACACACACACACACACACACACACACACACACACACACACACACACACACACACACACACGCGCGCGCGCGCGCGCGCGCGCGCGCGCGCTCACACACAAAACATAGACACATGTACATATAAATTTATATTTCAAATTAATTTAAATATATTTTATTTTTGTTCTATTAGCTCTTTTCCCATTAATAAATAAGGATTATCACTACGTTCGATGAGGTTTCATGTCATACAAGAGGACCTAGGAGGACAAGGTCTAGGAAAATTGGTAAGTATGCCATTTTCCCCATATATTAAATTTTAAAAAATATTGGATTATTTAGCATGATTCGGGGTCTAAAATGAGAGTCATAAATACTATTATTGGTGATTTTGAACAATTACATCTATTTTTGAACTCTAGTGTCATGTCTTCCATGTAGCATCTAGAAACTAAAGTTTCATATTAGCATTTGGATAGATACAAATGATGTATGAAATTTTGATTCTATTTTATATGTAATGGGTAATTAAAATTTATTTCTTGACGTGTTTGTTTTTGTAGATGTATGTGCATGTTTTTTGATTTTGACATGGTTTAAATATGTCCACAATAGCAAAATTGTGTTTAGATGATGTTGATTAGGATATTATAGATCATAAAGTACTTGGATAGGTAGGTCATTTGGGTCTAATTAATTATGATGTTTATTTGAAGAAAACATAAGTTAAGAGGTATAATATTAACACTTGTAATTTATGTTTCCCCACAAGGGATATGGGAATTACCTTAAATGATAGGTTCAAAAATATTTAATTAATTATGACATGGGAGAGGCACTAGGTGTCACAATATGGAATTTTTGTTTATAATTAAATATCCCATTGACATTTCACTAGTCAGTGAGTAACTTTGGGGGTGCCTTATTACAATGTCTATTTAGAAGACATTATTAGATCTGACATTATTTGATAGCAAAAATTTATTTATTAGTTGTTGGATTCTTTCATTCATAAGGAGGGAAACAATATTTCCATATCATACCACATATCATATAACACCAAAAAACGAGTGAAAAAGTATGAGGTATTCTTTGTAGTACACCATGATGGCCCATTTTTATATAGATCTATATATTTTTTGCTTAGATTTTATTGGAGATAGATTGGGTGTAACAGTTTTATTACATGCACGGGCATATAAACACATTGTAGTTTATGACTAATTGGTTGACCACTCATTAGATCAGCCCACTGATATGTATTTAATATAACATGAGGGTTACCTTGACATGTGATATAGTCTACAATGTAATATCATATAATATTATATTTATTGACTCTAAAACATATTACCTATTATACATAAATGAATTTTGATTGTTGGTTTGATGATGGGCAAGAAATGTGATAGATTCATGCAAGCATGTGGTTGGTAGATAGAGTTCCAAGGGTATATGATCATTTTTGGTTTTGCCATGCCTTATGTCATTTTATAATTGACTAAGGTGTACAATTAGATCCATATCCATTGCATCAGATAGTGAAAGCTAGGTGTAGTCCCAATGATAGACATGCCCCTACTATTGCAAATCTAGCACCATTTCCACTAGAGAAGTGAATTGTATTATTCATTAGGTAGATGGGTATGATTTTTAATACTTAATGGCATATCCATAGTGATGGCCTTAGGCATTACATCCTTTATTTTTTCATGTTCTCATATCCCGTAGGACTAATACTATAACATAGGTTGGATATGAAGGAGATATAGGTGTGGGGGATCATGTAAGCCCACAACCTTTCAATGATGTTGATATCAGATCCACCTATGATTATTTTTTGTGTATTTTTTGTTTAATTGTTTTATCATTTTTTTTTTATGAGAGATACGTATAATTCAAAACATGATTTTTTTAATTGTAGGAAACTATGAGTGGGCCACCATAAATGAACAAATTGTGCAAGAATTAAAATAAAATGTGTTGTGGGTTGTTATAAGTGAGGGTTTTATAGAGTGTGTTAATAATATTTTTAGTTCCCATACACCACTTTTTGATCCAATGGTCATGACTATGGTGGTGTACCATATTATTTCCACTGAGTAGGATGAACTATGTGTTGAGATTAATAGGCAAGATGTTATAGAGATGATTACCAAAGAGATAATGTAGACATTGATCAGGAGATATGAGGACATGTGACATGAGTGTGATAATATTCAATGTAACCTATGAGAATTGAAGGATATATTTCTATATTTGACTCATTCTTCAAGTCCTAGATGAGACCTTGGAGTGTTTGCCTCTATAGGGATTGGGCCTATATACGATGATAGTGATGATTCTTATATACTTAGATATACACCGTTAAATTTTAATTGATATAAACATAAATACATGCATATATATATATATATATATATATATATATATATATATATATATATATATATATATATATATATATATATATATATATATATATATATGTATGTATGTATGTATGTATGTATATATATATATATATATATATATATATATATATATGTATATGTATGTATATATATATATGTGTGTGTGTGTGTGTGTATATATATATATGTATATGTATATATACATATATATATATATATATATATGTATATGTATATATATATATGTATATATATATATATATATGTATATATATATATATGTATATACATATATATATATATACATATATATATGTATATATATATATATATATATATATATATGTATGTATGTATGTATATATATATATATGTATGTATATATATATATATATATATATATATATATATATATATATATCTATATATATATATCTATATATATATATATATCTATATATATATATATATATATATATATATATATATATATATATATATATATATAGACACACACACACACACACACACACACACACACACACACACACAAGATCATGATTTTTAGCATTATATGGCTAAAATATGTACATTTAGTTTTTGAAATTTTTATGAGTTGACTATCTGTGATTTTATGTGTTATGGATTAATTATGAATTATATCATAGTATACCATGGAATCCATTTATAAGTAAGAATAATTTAATATAATTAATATGTTGTGATTGAAAATTTGTTTTCTATTTAATTTTTAGTACTTTATCCTATTTTATAGATAAACTAGATGTCAATGAATGAATAAGAGATTGATCATCTATTGATCCTTTATAGATGATAACTTAGGGGAAGTGATAATATAAATATATTATGTGTATAGAGATCGATAGACTATTCACTCTTTGGAAAGTGTGTCATGGGATGTCTCATCACTATAAAAATGCCCTATGGAAGACATAAGAGAAAGAGATACTTCTCACTCATGTTTGAATGTAGGAACTTCTTGATCTATTAATTATTCAAACATATGTCCATTCATACCATTAGAACTAAAAAATGTTTTTTCTTCTATCTTTTCTAATATTGATGATGGATGGTAATAGTTTAGAGGAGGGGTGATAAATATTTTGTCTAAAAAGTACTATTTCATATAATTTGGACTTATACCCACTAAAATGAAGTGGAGAAAATTTTCTCCAAAATAATTTTCTTATGTTACAAATAAGATAGATTGTTTCAAATAATTTTAGTGATAGATCATTTTGAATGAATTGGACTATTTTTAATAATTTGGACTTATACCCTATAAAGTAGAGAGGAGAAAATTTTCTCCAACAAATAAATTTCATACATTCTAAATAAATTGGAGTGTTTAAAACCATTTTGGCATAGATCATTTTGAATAAATTGGGCTAGTTTAAATAAAATGGACTTATACCCACTAAAGTGGAGTGAAGAGAATTTTCTCCAAAAATATATTTTTTATATTCAAAATAAATTGGACTATTTCAAATAATTTTGGCATAGATCAATTTGAGTTAATAGGGATATTTTGATTAATTTAGACCTATACATATAAAATGGAATGATTTAGAAGAATATTTTTCCAAAAATAAATTTTGTTTATTCCAAATAAAATACACTATTTCAAACCATTTGAGCATAAATCATTTCAATTATATTTGGATATTTTAAATAATTTTAAATTATACCCACTAATGTGGAGTGGAGAATATTTTATCCATATATATGTTTTTTATATTCCAAATATATTAAATTATCTCAAACAATTTGGGAGAAGATCATTTTGAATAGATTGGACTGTTTCAAACTCATGGCACCCTTCTAGGCCTTCATACCAATCATTGATCCTCTGAAGTAGCTTCCATTGTTGGGACACACGGCACCATTTTAATGGATAGATTATGGATGGAAACATATTAATTAATAGACTAGCTCATCTACATAATAAAATATCTTGACAATTATTTGTTATTCACTAGGAAGATCTTCTGAATGAGCAAGTGTCAATATACTAATTCAATAATTTCAAGGAATCTACAACTATAAATCAAATTGAACAAATAACAAGAATAAGCTAATTCTAAATTATAATAATTTATTTTTAAATTAATTAAACTATATTTGAAATAATTTAGAATTGGTTTGTATGAAATTGATGATAATGTTTATTACTAGAATTATAGCTTATAATCAATAAATACACTATAAAGAATCATGCAAAGTTACATATTTCTAAACATTTGTTCACTTCTGCTGGCATGGATTTTTTTATTTCTCCCAAGAATGTGATGATTGACATCATTTTTATTCTCCAATTCTTTTCATCTTTCCAACTTACATTTCTATTATATCTACTTGACTTAAAATGACTCATTTTCAATATTTGATTTGTAACACAATTCTGAGAATTACAATCAATGAATAACACGTTGGCAATTGAGAAATCATCTCTAAAGGTCCCTTTAAATAATAAATTCATCCAATTTTTTTGTGTTTATATTGAACTACAAAGAATATTTTTTCCCTCAAACAAACATCAAATTTGAACCTGTGTAACCCATGGCTTGAATGAGTATCCTCAAATGATTGTCCTCTATCATTAACCAAATGCCAATGTGAAAAAATGACTACAGTGCTACTTCAAAATTTCATTGTAATGATATCAAATGTAGTATGACATATTTTCAATTTTATAATCTTTTTTTTCATGTATCATGCATTTGCATAACTTTTGTTTTGTGCACAAAAACTAAAAGTCATCTAACCCCAAAATCAATAGTTTTTTAGAAGTCTTTTTTAGCTCCTCCTCTGAAATTTCTACAAATTATTAAAAAATAAACGAATCATTTATTAAAAATATTACATTATAAGAGATATAACATGAAATTTTTCTTAGAGAATGTTTTACATGTTACTAGCCTGTTCATTGATGTGATTTTGATTTGCATTTTTTATTCTAACATAGAAACATAATGCATTTCATTTGATTCATTTTTTCTTGCATTTATTTAAATCTTATAAAGATTCATATAAACACATATAAAAATAAATACATGCTCAAGCACAATGTAACTATAATACTCATTATAAATGGATGTACCATTTCTATTTCTAGTTTTGTAACACACATATGCATATAAAAGTTCATAGTGAACCCTTATAACTTGACCACAAATGTATCATAATATGAGTTAGTCCAGTTTTGCCATAAATAATTTCTCATAGACGTTGATAAGAATTTAACATTGATCAACCAACATCTGTATTCTTATTGTAATGAATGTATCACTTGTTCGTATGCATACCAATACATATTTATATGTTTATGTAGCCCATCACAAAAAATAAAATAGGATTTACTCTTCTAATTTTTAGTTCACTATCATTAAATTCAAATGAATATACACCTTAATAGTTGAACCCCCTTCATATACTTCTAATATAACTATTTCTATCATAATATACTTTATTTTTTAATTGATAAAGAACACATGGATACTTTGCATCAAAATTTATTGTATTGAAGACATAATATAACACATATTGTGTTATTTTAAATTGGGTAAATTAAACATGTAAACAAAATTTTAATGGGTAAATTAAACTTATAAACATTTAATTGGGTAAATACAACCACATTCAATCTACACAACAATAAAATGAACCACATTTCAAAATCCCAAGATGATACAAGTCTATTTTATTATCTTCTACAATCTCATGTCTATGAAGAAAAATTTAATTCTAATGTGTCTAAATAAATAAAGATAATTAATATATTATATACTTATATGAAATTGTATAATTACACATTTATTGAAAGGGTTATTCACATTTTTTTTGCCTTTTTGTAGCTTGTATGGGTGCAATCTTTCGTTGAAACTTTGGTTCTTTATTACTTGTAAGGTATTATATAATGTAGTAACTAAAAATTGTCATTATCAATTGATTTGATATCTATATTTTGAAAATATATCTTTTTAAAAAAATTTACCTTATATTATTTTCATGGAGGTACCATCCTACAGAGTTGTGTCATGGGTTGTTGTGTTGTAGACACAAAGTGCTAGAGCTTTTGTGTGAATTATTTTAATTGAGACATAAACAAATGGAAAAATAATCTATTAATATTATGAATCATTTATAAATAAAAAATTGTATAATTAAAAAATATACATGATCTTATGTTACCTTATTCAACTTAAAATGAGTCATAGTCATTGATATGATTTGCTATTATTATTGTTTCTTCACTTACATGCAATGCCATTGGTGTTACACACCAAAATATTTATAACCTATTAGGTTTGAAAAATAAAGTGTACATATTGAAATATTATTAAGATGTTATATTTGGAAAATGAATCATGATTATAAAATAAAGTAAAAATGTTATGCACTTAGTACTGATTGAAGTGGTTGTTCTTTTATTATTTACTCTAAATTTATCAAACAAATTTGAAATTGAACATTAAAAATCATTTTTTATTTAGTTTCTATAATGAAAGATAAATT
Organism: Torreya grandis; assembly: GCA_037957365.1. Taxonomy (NCBI): domain Eukaryota; kingdom Viridiplantae; phylum Streptophyta; class Pinopsida; order Cupressales; family Taxaceae; genus Torreya; species Torreya grandis. The sequence goes on from JARHVA010003842.1 coordinate 152,078, forward strand.
TATTTGTAATTTTATAAAAGAACGCACCAATCCAACTTTTGTATATACACCTAGCATATCATATGAATTTGGATAATTGAAAGTAGAGATAAGTGTCTCCCAAAATATGTTATCTAGTGTATTTTTAAATGGACTTCATTTTTTTTATGAACCAATCATTTGAAATTTTTGTAGGTCTTTGCAGATGTCAAAACCATCCTCTAATGCACTTTGTTGTAAGTTAAGGATGAAACCTTATAGCTTAAACTAAATTGGATCTTGACATAAATTGATACCTATAATGTGTGTCTAATCAAATCCATAACTATCTAGACCCCATAGTATGACACCAGTATCTTGCATGTAACTAAAATCACCAACACGTAGATTATTGAGAGAGGTTTGAATGGAAGGATAATATTCGAGTTGATGGATGATGACTACATTTAATGCTCTAGTAATAAATTTTTCATTAAAATCCTAAAGAAATAGGTGAATATTTTCTTCCTTAAAATATTTAATGAGATTCAAAATATCAGTAATTATCAAATCAGTGTTTCAACCAAGAATGAACATTTCACTAAAATATTCTAAAATGGATGGCCAAATACATGGGGGCCCATACAATAGTTGAATCTTTCTATATCTACCCTAGGAAGCTAACCTCCACCATTATGTAAATAAATTTTCAATATGCTTAATGCATCTTGAGATAATGTTTCTTAGCTTCTTTAATTTTTGAAATACCTTCATTCAAGACACACAAATCATCAAACCTTTTCACAAAATTTTTATAATGCTCCATTACCTCTTCACGTGTGATTTTTTGGGTTGGTGGTTGTGTCATATCATGGTTGCTAAAAGAATCTATAATTTTTGATAATATGTTACTTCCTAGCTTCACCTTTTTGCACCAATTATACATGTTGTTATACCCAGGGGTTGTCAAGAAGGATATAGACCTTTTTTCCACTAAATCTAGTAGTTCTATGTTTTGTTTGTCTAAAAGCCCTTAAATATTTCTAAGTACTATTGTACCAATTAGATTTAAATCTTGTTTATCTAAACCAAGTAAAGTACAACTTTCAAAATAATCAAATGCCTTTTCTAAAGAATCTCAAATGAGTTGTTCCATGAAAAGAAGACATTTTCTCTCCTGGAGTTGTGTTCAATAGTTCATTTGTGTGAACAAGTGTTTATATTATTCATGTATTTATTCTATATTTTACTTCTTTGTTACAAGATTATTCCAACCTCTTAGTATAATAAGGTCACGTGTAAATCAAACTCTTTCTAAAAATGAAGCTTTATAAATTGTTTCTTTGGCTTCATTATATTGATTACATATTTTGTGCATAATATAGAATGGATTACAAGTTTTCAAAAATCTTGTCCTTCTAAGAAAAAAAATTAGTTCTCAATGATTGTTAATTACACTCCAAAATAATTATATTTTGTGATATAATTATGTGTTAGCCATCTATAATTTTGAACCTTGTAGTTTTTTCTCCATTATATCTTCTAGGACATCCTTTGATTCAATAACATAGTAAAGGTTGATTGGATCAAAAGGAATTAACAAAGCATCCTTCATTGGAAACTTATTATGTTTTACAAATGAATGAATTATATCATTCATCCCTCTTTAATTCATATTTCCTATTTTGATATTTTTATCCCCAATTCACATAGCCATATAGGAATTTTCAAGGCATAATTGCTAGAGGAAATATACCATGTAGAGAATTCAATATGTGTCTCATCGAAAGTCTGTGTTAATAAAAGTGTTCCAACATTTTACTCTATCTTATTTTTCTTCATTGGTGTGAGTACTTATATGGCCTCTTCCAAATCTGCATACAAATATGTTGCACTCGCTTGTCTTGTTTTATTCAATATTTGTTCTATCATTACTGTAGGCTAACCTAAATACATGTTTTCATGGTGGCAAGTAGAAGAAGTATTTGCCCCTTGTTCATGTTTTTAATTCAACTTGTTTTGAATTCTATTGACCAAATTATCTCTATCTATAAACCTAGATATATAAAGGTTTTTGTAGTTATTTAAATGAAACCCAAATGTTCCATAATAAGGATAAAAATTAATTTTTGCCAACTCCATTTTACTAGGTGTAAATTTATTAAAATTAGCTATAGATCGATAGAGAATTCCCTCTTATCTATTCCATACTTCTATTAGGAAATGAGTGGCATCTTTAAGTTCATCCTTATCATAGGACAAGATTATAACAATCAGAGAAGATTCTTTTCCCAAGGTAGTACTAAACAAGTATATATTTGGATGCATATTTGACAAACTAAATAACTCAAAATACCAATCAGCAAGAAAAACTTTTTCACCACCATAAAATTAAAGATGTTGATGTGGATTTAATTTTAGTTTTGGTATTTTAAATGATACTATATCCAAATTCTCTTGGAGTGAGGCCTTCTTCTACCTTTTATCCAAATTATCTTCGAGTGAGGCCACCTTCTACCTTTTAAGTGTGGTAATTCTTTATTTTCCTAAAGACATTCTACAAATCAATTGAATTGATTTAAATATTGATCTTTTATAAAATACAAGTTGCATATTACATCAGTTCATGAATTTTTTTATGTTTGACAAGTGATTAAATGTATATCAACAAATGTTAATTATAAAACACAATACAAAATACATATTAAATCTTTGTAATATATACATTAAATCACATTTAAACTAGTAAGGTATGGCCAAACTAAAATAAATTATGTGCACTCGATAATATAATCTGATGGGTAAAGGAATCCACAAACATTTGTTTTAGAGGAGAAAGATGAGGGGAAGTATCTTTTTAATATGTGTGAAGATGCCCATCAATAGGTACCCTCAAGGTATCTCCTAGGAGATACATTTCAATCATGCAGAAGAATGATTTTTTCTTACAAGACATCTCATAAGAGAGGCCTTCAATTTAACCATGATGGTATTACAAGTGTACTTCAAGGCCCTTGAAGGAATTTTCTATTGGAAACCATGAAGGGCATTGTCATACATTCAAAGGGACATTGAGTGTATCTCCTATTAGAACATACCTTCACTTTGAAATCACTACTAGTTGATAACTTGATAACTTTAAGGGCCTTCTAATACTTGTGAGAGCATACATTTTAGGTCCTCATGTACACATTCTCTTTTCACCTCAATCTATTTTAACAATTTTCCATAGTATGTGAATAGTTTTAGATCTGAATAGTTTCCTTGTTGTACCTCTAAAATTTTCCTTTACCTTCATGTTCATTTTAATATCTTCAAGTATCTCTTAGGAGATACTTTCAAGTTACTCATGAAGTTATTAGAAGTCCATCAAAGGAATATCCTATTAGATACCTTGAGTATCGACTTACCTAGTGTTATTGAGGTTTGTAATTTATTTAAGGTATCTCCTAAGAGATGCTTCAAGTTACCCATGAAGTATTCTCCTAGTCGATATTGTCGATACCTAAATCTCTCACTCTCAACGAATAATTTCCTATGGATAGATTTTCAAATACAGGATGAAATTTTGATTGTTAAGGTTAAAAAATAGAAAAATGCCAACTAATACTATCCTAGTCTAATACAATGGTTATCCATAAAAATGAGAATGTGAAGAAAGAAAATGATATCTAGTTTCCCCTTATAAAATAAATGAGCTTTTAATAAATAGGCAAGGTGATCGATGGAAGAAGAGACACATGGAGATTCCCTCTTTGTGACCATAATGACACCTTTACAACTAAAAGGAGGTCTCAGGCTCATGAGTGTAATTGACCTTTAGATCCTAATATGGGTAAATTGTATTACTTTATTAAGACCACTATGCTTGGGAAAATTGAGGAGGTGCCATGTGTCTACTCTTGGAGATGTCTCACTTATATTATGCTCAGTGGTTTTGTCTAAGAGTAAAGTGTTTCAAAATATTTTCTCAAAAGGGGGACCCACACAATCATCCAATGGTGCTTATTTAAATACTAATGAACCAACACATCTCCTAGGTAAGTGCAAAGATGACACATGTTATGCGAGTGCTTATTTGGAGTAGTTGGTGACATTATTGGTGAATTAGAGCATGGAAATGTCATGTGTTGAAGGTAGACAAAGGCTATGACCTTGTCAAAATTATGTAAATGGGACTAAAGAAGAATTACCAAAAGGGGATCAGCAAAAGGTGCCAAGGAACTATGTTGATGTTGAGTGAGCCTAAAGAAAGAAATGAACTACTCAAAAAATGAAAAAACATTGATTTCTAATCCACAGTTATTGGAGATTCATAGTGGCATCCATCTACATGTGGGATAACACAAAATTCTAGTGCTCAGACCAATTGAAAAAAATATATTAAAAAAGGAAGCTACAAAAATATAAAACTTTTGAAGGGTTACCTATAAGGGTCCCCTCTTCTCCTTTTTTAGCTGGGTATTTTTGTTAAGAACCTTAATAGTTTTATCTATTTCTATCATCTCCTTAAAGTAGATTCTTCCCAACCCCTTAACCATCAACATTGTCTACAACTCTAGCTGGGTGAATGGGTGCAATATTTTTTCCACCTCATAAGCATCAAACATATGACCGAGAGATGAAAAGACGGTCTGGTCATCCTACTTTTTCTCATCAAGTGCCTTAATCTAATCCTTAGGGAGGACACTATTATTTGTTGATAAAGGGGAAGGGATTCCCAGCTAGAAAGAAAGTTTTATATGTACCCACCTTTCTTTGGCCACTTAATCCAAGGAATTAAATAATGTCATCCACATATTTACTACCTTTTTACATCTTCAAAATTCATTTAACTTTACAACCACCTGCCTCTAGTCAGTCACCTTTATTATCGTTAATGCTTTAGAAGAAGCACTATAGAGCTTTTAAATGAGGCTCTAACTCTAGGACATTTGATGAGATGAAATCAATAATATGATCAACAAATGTGCTCACATGAGAGGATAGATTCTATGGATCTATAACTAAGGTTAGTGTTGTCTTTAGGTTTGTTTCCATGTCTTTAATCCATTCCTAATAAGATTTGTATAACTACTAAAGTATGGGAAGAATATTGATGGCTTGGGGGTGATTAGTGAGGTCATTTTTCAACTTTTCAATCTCTTCGTCCTTGACCAAGTAGTCTTGTTATGCCTAGTTATAAAATATTTGATATGATCAATTTACATCAAGGTTATTCTGGTAGATCTTATCTAGCTTCATCTCCTACTCTTTTAACTTGGTCTCAATATCTCTATGCAAATTAGATTTTGCTTGGAAGCTTTCATTTAGGATACTTCCTTGTAGCTCTAGTTGTACCTTATTGAGGTTAGTATCTTAGTCCTTAGCCTCAATATTATCATGGTCAAATGTAGATTGTACTCTTGAGAGATACAACTTATTTTTCTCTAGGTGATGGGACACCTTAACATAGTCCATTATCATGAACTTTTGCATCTCCTCCATAAGCTCAACTCTATTAGTAGGTTGGTATTGACTGAGGCTAAGCTTAATAGCTTGGATATTATAGTCCCTTAGTTGAATTTGTTCAAGGGGATTGACTACTTCAGGAGTTAAGTGAGACACCATAATAGATTTTTGTATTAGGTCATAAAATGATTACATGTGAGCTTGGGTGTAAGCCTTGGATTATTTTCCCCTTTTCTTTACACTTGGGCATTTCAAGTTTTCCTTATTAGATCCACCTACTGCTAGAACTAGTTTGGTGCTTGAATGATCTCTCCAACAAAGGTGGTTCCTTTTGTAATTGAAATTTAGATAGATAATTATTGTTGTCAAGTAGTAAGCCCTATGCCTATAGAGGTGAGTGAAGAAAGTGAAGGGTTGAAGTGGAAAAATATGGGAGTCTGCAAGGTGGGTTGAATGGGAATTATGTCACTAGGGGGGATGAGGTAGAGGATGAAGGTAAGAGAGTGAAGAAATGGATTGGGATGAGATAGGTATAGTATAAGAGAAGGGGTGGAGCCTAGTGATAGGTTTATTGGATGACAAGGAGAGTAGGACCTAAGTGGTACCAGTTTGGTTAGTGGAAGGTACTATAACCTATAGTGGGGCCATCAGGGTAGATCATAAAGTGACTAGGGAAGTTACTGTGATTTGTTGGGTAATAGATGATGTCATAATCTATAATAGAGTTGTAGATGGGGATGGGGTAGTGGAAAAAGACCTAAAGTTGGAAATTAAGGGAACCAAAAATCATATATTCTTCTTGGGGAAGTTGATTTATGGATATAAATGGGTGCCTTAGTGTACTTGATCTGGGATGACCTAGTCACAAGGTTCCTGGAGGAATCTTACTATTATTATCAGTTCAAGGGATTTAAAGGTGTGGGAGTTATCCACATTAAAGGATCCTAAGAAACCACTACCTTCACTTATTATGATTCTTCTTTTGGGAGTTTTCCCCCTAATTAATCCATGGGAGTGTCTTCTTCTTCTTCTTTATCCCCCCATCTCAACCTCAAGAGTATATTTTTCCTTAAACCTAACCTTTTCTAGGTGAAACTCATTCTAAATCTTCTCAAACTTTTCATCTCTATCATCATTATTCAAACCCTTGGATGTATTATTGGTTTAATTCCAATATATGGTGAATTTAGCTTTCTTCGTTCCACTTTAAATTAATTGGGTGAGCAGGTCCTTCATTCTCTTTCATAAATTTTGGGTTGGGTCATATTTCTAGACATTGTCATAAAATTACTCCCATGGTTTAATGGCATAAATTGACATTTTAACTATATCCACATGATTTTGGGGGATATCTTCTATGGGAAACTTTCTTTACTCCAAGTAGGGTTGAGCTTGATGCTTAAGAGTGTTGGTAGTCTTCAATGTAGCTATGTATCATTTCAGATCATAGTTTCATTGGTTGTCTATCAAATCAAGGCTAAGTTCCACTAGCTTAGCCATGAAAAGGTGACCCTCATGCCTTTTCACACTATGATACCACCCCTTGATAAGGGGACACCATATACACCCTTTTTGTTCTTCTCAACCCCATAAATAAGGTCTACCACATCAAGTTGGTGAGCCAACTCAAGAGCTAAGGTTCTATTTGTCAAAAACATAGGAAAGCTAGAAGGGCTCTGCTTTGAAACCATCTAATTATATGAAAGAGAATTTGGCTCCTTAGAACTAATCAATTGGGACTTTCTTGGATAATAAACAAGCTTGTTCATAATTTTCCATCTTGGAATTATCAATTGTTCAGCTAAGATTCACCAAAACTAAAGCCATGAACGACTCTAAGAACTCATAATAGTCCCTAATATTTATTGGTATGTTAGTCCATAATGTGATGTAGGGTACAACATGGGGAAATTTTTTAGTATCAAAGGTGTTATGTCAAAGATACTTGAAAAAGAAATGGGAATGCTAGTGTAGGATTAGGTACATGAGGAAGGATGAGTACTAAATGGTAATCATTGATGAAAAATTCTCCATTTAATTCCTCATGTTAAAAGTAATGGCTTAGGGAAAGTTCATTTTTGATTCATTACCCTTTCCTTTTGATGTCAATAGGAAGAGCACCCCAAGCTGAAAGTCATAGACATTGATATCTCCATCTGTGCCTAGGATTAAAGCTAGCATAGTTAGATTGTCTTTAAAATCCTATGTGGGAAAGGTCAACTAGGGTATGGTTATAGGAGGCATCTCAATGACCTCATAGTTAAGTAGAGTCCTAAGGAAACCCTCCTTACGTTTGACCTAGGAATACTAGACAAGTTAGAGGCTCTTAATTCTATTAACAATGGCTTTGGGGTCGTAAGGAATCCAGAACATCTCTCTGATATCATCTGCACTAATTTTTACACTTATGTGGGTATTACTAGTGATCACTCTAGTGTTCATGGTGTATATTCCTAGGTAGAGGGTAATAATCTCAAGGCATGGGTATACATGAGGTACAATGTATTATGGTAGCATACTTTTATAGAATCTACATCCAAAGGCATTATAATCTCTCTTGCTTACCTTGTCAAGCATTCAGGTGTAAGAATTGTAGACACCTAAAATTAGCCATTGATAACCTCCAATTAAGATTTTGACAACATTTCCACCAAAAATCCACAATTTTACATAAAAATAGTAAAAAATGATAAATGACGTTAAATTGACATATTCAAGTGCCAATTTTGGCTAGGGTATCCCTAAATAAGGTAATGCAATTTATTGGCCACCTAACTTTCATCATATCATTCTGAGTCAAAATTCCAATTTTACACCTAGGTGCTCTGGATTGCTCTTTCCTATCAAATCTCTTTCACAATACATGTGCCTTTATTATTTGTTATTGATAACATCCTTAATGGGATAAAAATCCAATGCATCTGACATTGCCTTCCAATTCCAATCTAGTCAAATTTTAGACCAATAACAAGGCATTCTAATCAATTTGAGTAATTTTGGCATAATGTGCTTAAACATGTTTAAGAGCTAATTAAACCAAATTAGATCTTAAAAAGAATCCCATGGAAACTTGTTGAATAATTTTTTTTGACAATGAATATTGAATATCTACATCATCAAGTGACCTCATTTCTTAAGAAGACATCCCTAGGCCATAAATACAACAAATATTAGTTTGTATGTCTCCCATGCCTCATTATAGCCCTCCATGCCTCTTAATTTATCCTCTATCCCAAATATTGATGAACATATTTATCAATTTTAATTGCATAATTTGATTAATCTTTAGCCACACATATCAATCCTAACATGGATGGTTCAGGTTGATTCTAATCAATCTCAAAAATCTATAAATGAAGAGTCCATGAACATCATTTCTAAATTATTTTGGTGCAAAGTAATAATGCTCAAATATCTTCAAGATTATTGATAATTAGAAGTTATAATGCATAAATGATTCCAAAATCCATTGCAATTAATGTTACCATCACAAATTGATTACAAGCCAAGCCAAGGCAAAGCCACAAGGTGCCAAAGAGAAAAGGAGATAACAAAGCCTCCTTTGATGAAGAATTCATGAGCACAAACCAAGCAAGACACTACAACAAGCATTTTGGATCATCCAAGGAAAGTAAAATAGGATTTATTTTACATTTTAGTTGTGTGTTTTATTCATATTTGTTAACTACGCTCTCCCTAGTGTCTAGGCCTAGAGATGTTATTCTAGTTAGTGTGTTTCTTTCATTTTAAAACTAGCACCATACTAACCATCCTTTCTTGAGTCAAAGTCCTAGTCTACATATGGCATACCTAGTGGGACTAGATACATCCCACACATGAAGATCATTTTACAGCTTGAAAATATTCATCTGGATCATTAAAAGTCTTGTAAATGGATTTTTTTGACTTTGTCTTGCCATTTTTTTTTACCATGGGTTTATATAGTAACTGAAATTGGTTAGTAAAATTGACATTAGTTAGATAACTATCATCAGTCACATTGGTATAATTGATGTCAATTAGATAACCATCATTATTTAGCAAATGTAATTGTCATCGGTTATATAACTGATGTCAGTCACTATTTTTTCCTAAAACATAGGCCCAAGAGCTCTTTTTTTAAAGTTCATTATTTCTAACCTAAAAGAGATTCAATGCTAAAGGACATTCTAATATTTTTTTTGTAGGACCAACCTTGACATTTTCTAAAAACATGTTTTATATCACCTTTGCATGCTTAAAAATCAATTAGGAACCTTATTTTGGTGTTTAACAAAAAATTTAGATGTTCATGGTGAATTTTTTCAAAGTTACAACTAAGACCAAGGGGTCAAATGAACACCACCTCATTTTCCATTTGGGCTTAAAAATGAACTCACTTTTCCAATATTTTTTTGTATTTACTTAATTTTTTATGTTAGATTTAGTTTGTCAAAAAGAGGGATGTCACGTGTATGCTCTTCCATTTGTCCCCTTCAAGGAACCCTTGGAATCAAAAGTGTCATTGCTATTGCAATTAAGCTAGTCTAAGGATTAGAATGAAAGTCATCTAAAACACTCCCCAAAAGCTCATCAAAGATTGGGTGACCTTGAAAATGACCCTAAAGTCTTTCTATTTCATTCTTTCTTTATTTTTATGCAAACTTGGCTTGCGAGGGGGACTTCATCACCTCTCATGAGTTATTTAGGGAAGCTTTAACCTAGGGTTTCACCTCACAGAATTGACATCATTTGGATCCTAATTGAAGAAACACATAGGATGTATCTACATTTGGACATCGCACTACACTAAGCAAACAATAGGATGTAGTGGTTGTAAAAAAGACTAGACCTTTTTATAACTAGCCAATGTTGTGGTCACCTAATTTCCATGCTTTTATTTTACATCATTTGATGTGAAAGTCATTACCTAATTGATTCTCATAGAATGATAAAAAAACTAATTAGTTTTAGTCAACCCCATTTTTCCATACCCTTGTAGGATTTGCATGATTATATTTAGTGTATTTTGGTCATTTTTGCTTGGTATGTTTTGAGACTAAAATTTGTTTATTTGTGTATAAACCATGTTAAAACCAATTTGTCTGTATGTCACTCTTTTATCTAAAGAGGCATTATGCTAGTCATTTTACACCACACTTGTGACTTGAAAAAATTGCTAAAGTTGTTTGTGTATGTCATTTGAGTTACAAAGGGTAGTGTTATGCTACCTAAATCATGTCAAACCATTTTTCCTTTGAGTATTTTGAAGCATAACATAGATCACATAATTCAAGCATGCTTACGTTGTTAGGTTGCTTAATTTATTTCAAGACTTGTTTACCATTGTATCAAAAATTGTTTGTTTTAAACCATTTCACATCAACCATTTGGACCTTTATCTTGTGTCATCACATTATCCAATCTTGTCTAGCTTATTTTGTCAAATCCTAGTTTTCACTATTGAGTTTTCAATTAGACTTGTCAAGTTTAGATTTAAACATTGATTGATTTCTATTCAGGCCTTAATTCATGGGATTGATACACAAATCTTTCTCTTTTGCGTTGTATAACTTCAGTTAAAAAATTACCCAAATTTGAAAATTGTTGATGGTTTATTTGTTCAATACCTATCTTTATCATTGTTTAAGCTTTTATATAGGAAAACATAGCCTTTCTCCAAAAGCCTTTTTCCTTATGTTAATTGATCATGTTTATGTTTGATTTTATGTGCCAAGTCTATGTCAAAGTTGTTTCCAAACTTGTTATATTAAATCAAATCACATTTTCCTTTATTTTAAGTCTAGATTTTGACAACGTTTGACCAAAACTCCTAGCATATGTCTATTTTTTTGAGCCTATCTTTTGACTCTGCATTCTAAGAAAAGACCTAGTCACTCAACTTTTCCCTTTCCTAGTTCAGACCTTGTTTGGAACACTTTGACGTAGACCTTTGACATGCCATTTTTTATTCAGATGCTTAAACTTTTGTGTGTATGACATTTGATCTTAGACATTTGATGTTATTTTATTTTATGCCAAGTCTTAACACAAATCATTTTTAAGATATAACTCTACTTTCACACCACATTGGAGATATAGCTTCACACCTTCAACCAAATTAGACTAATATTGAACCATTTGTCCTTTGGACATAGTTTTTTAGAGTTTATATAACTATAAGCCTTTTTGTTTTAGAGATTTCATCATGTATGTGGATGTGTCTAGCTACACTTATGGTGGAGTCACTTATAATTCAACTTATGATATAATGGTTGCACAAAATCCCACTAGGAACCCCTATAGAGGAAGATTTTCTAAGGAGTTTTATTATTCTCCCTAAAACACTCCATATGGGGAACATAGTTAAAATCCAAAAAATCTAAATCGAGACCTTGATTGGCATGAAGAGGCTTATGAGGAATAATTTGAAGACCCAAGTATAGACATTGTTGTTTAGGATATGAATCCAAATCCTCTTTTCAATAATCAGTACATAGAACATAGTTAAGAACTAGCTTATGAGCCAACTCACAACTGAAATGATATGGTTTATGAGGAAGACATGGATTATTTGGATTATATGAGTAATTAGGCTCCAGCACATCATACCATTTCTATTGCAAGACCACAATTTCATACCATTCCCATACTAAGACCTCATCTTCTGGTTTGTGTAAGTGATCAAGATCCAAAATGCCCCTTCATCATTCTAGGACCTAGTCCTTTGGCTTGTGTGAGTAATCATCCTCCACACCAACCTATCATTAACATCTTAGGACTTTGGAATTTATCTCATGTGATAAATCATGTTCCCCAATGCCCTACCATTATCTAACCATAATTAATTCCTCATCTAGTACTAATCCCATCCAAACCTCAACCCATCCAAGCATTCAAAGACCAAACTATGTTAAAAATTGGTATTTTCTAACTCATTAGAAACCAAATCCAAGATAACCAACCAATATATGATGTTTTTATTGAACCAAAAATTTGTGATAAGTTAACCTATGATGAGTCACATATTAATCCTATACCAGTTATCAAGGAGTCTCACTCTAACAAGCCAATCTTTGTTAACGCACTTCTTAATGATTATAATCACCTTAGGGCAAATCATTACTTTCACCATGTGCTTATTTTCATGAGCCTCCTATTGACAAGATATTCTATGAAGAGTTACGTCTTGACCTATTCCCATCTAAGAGAAGTATCACTTTGATAAACCAGTCTTAGTGGAGACTATCATGTTGTTATAGGTTGTTACTTATCCAATACAAAGAATTCAAAAAGACATCATTGTAATAGAGCACCCGTCAGATAAAAAATCAAAATTAGATTCAGGTTCTATTCTTAAATTGATATCAAATTTAGCATAAGAATCAGAATCAACATCAGTTTCAACATAAGATTTAGAGTCCTTTGAGTTAGAATTAGATTCAAAAGAATAATATGTTTGTGTCTGTTACAATATTAATTATGAATTCCTCATAGATCAATTTGAATACATTTTTGATCTTTCTATAGTTTTTTAGGATGAGTACTTTAGTTTTGACATAATTTATCCCAGTATGTTCTACAAGGATTATGTAGCCTCTCTCCATTCAATTACCCTTCCACAGGGCATTACCATCAACCAAAATAGCCATATCATTGACATTCCATCTCTCATAAGTGTAAATTTGGATTAATAGAATCTCACTTTTTTTAACTACATCCATGGTGACATCTCAGTTAATTAAGTGTAAGGAGGCCAAAACCACATTCATATAGTAGAACACTCTCCTAGTGAAACCTTTTTGAAAGCACTAGGGGACAATCAATGTCAGAACTCATCATCTTCTAGTGAATTTTTTTTGAAAGTGCTAACAGATAATAAAAGTGAAAACCTAACATTCATTAGTGAAACCTTCTTAGAGGTCGTATAGGACAATCAAGAAAACTTCATTGGTGAAAACCTCATTGAGGCATCAACAGCTGAGTACAAAAGTTCTTCACTGCTTGATGAAGACAAAATCAAAGATAAAATCAAAATAGATTAATATCTACAGCCTAATTAGATTGTATTTACTCTTACGCCCAAACAATAGAAAATTTTGATGGTCCTATCAAGAGAACAAGTCTTCAACCCTACCACAACCAAAATTATGTTGAATCTAGCATTAACAACATTACATGTGACTGAAAGTCTTGATCTTCGTTTACTTCCCCACCATTTTACATTCCATTATCATATTCCATTCCATTTCATAATCAAACTTACCATCCATTATTTATTATTATTTACCATCCATGGCTGTACTTTCCTTTGTAAAGGCTACATAGATACCTTGTCTCGATGCTTGATGAAATAAGAAACAATGACCAATGAAGATCATAAAATCATTCTCAACAACTAAATTTATAGATTGTTCTTGATAGAGAATCTATTCAAATGAGGTGTGGGATAGTAATTAACATGATAAAGTATTTTTTTATATCATATATTGATTAGGACATGCATCTCCATCTCAACAAGAAAAATAGAATCATATGCCATTTCCCATGCCTAGGCTCAAAACATGTACCATACCATTTCACATTGCCATGCCATTGCCATTGTTACATATCTATTTACCATTATCAAATATTCATACTATTCACCCTATCACCTAGGGGTAAACCCTCTTACCTTTCTAAACATCCTATCACTCCATTCCTATAAAGACCAAAGCCTAATTTTTAGTCATCCTACCCAATCCTATTTTTCTTTTGGTTCATTTGGCTCTTCCCATACTTTTTGTTAGAGGATTTCGATCAAGTTTCAACAATCAATCCAATCCATGTTTATAATGATAGTCTATGAAAGTAGTGTGATAGTTAATCTAGAAAGATATCTTTCATCCTATCAATTTTGTTTATGTGAGCTTGATTATAACTGCCTATGGGCAAATCAATGTTTGACCAGTCTTGCTACTAATTATAACTGCCTATGGGTATATTAGTATCATTGACCTATACTATTGTATCCTAGCTATAATTGCCTATGGGAAAACTAGGGGCAGCATTTGTTTATCATGCATTTCTACATCACCTTACCATTATTATTTTCATTTGATTGTCTATTTGCTAGATTTGAGAACTTTTTAAGACCTAGTTGGTTTTTCCTTGCCTTTTGTGTGGATGGAATTACTATGATTTGAGGTCATTTTGGGACTATTTAGTTCATGATTAATTCATGTTGAGGTTACTTTAGTCCCTCTTTTCATACACTCTCACCATTTTGAGAGCAACCTAATCCAAATTCTCTCACGATTTTATGTGTAGGTATCTTGTCATTCTCTAATGAGTTAAGATACCTCAAAATTCTAAAAACATTCATAACATTTCAAAACTCAAAAAATATTTTTCTTCTCTAAACCTAGTCAATTATCCTTGATCTACCTTATTGGGGCATTGTCATTGTTAGGATGCTTTATTTTGCTTTTTTTTCAAGATTTCTATTTATTTTTTTATTTTAGGTTGTTTATTTGTTTATTTGTTTTTATGTTTGTTTAATTTTTTATTCACTTGCATGTTTTTTTTATTTTCAACACTATTGCCTTGACTCGGTCTATATGCATTCGTTGGGTGACTCTTTGAGCACATTATTCTTGAGTCTATACATGTTCATACATCAACATTTTCATCATAGATTTTATCATTGTTTCAATATTTTTGAGTGTTTATTGGATCAGGAGTCAATAGTTATGTATTTTCCATCCAAGTCTTCATGTTGTTCTATCATGATGCCTATAGTCACATGCTATAACAAAAATCATCTTCAACAAGGTCTACAATCAATGGAGTGACAGAAGTTTCTCTTTGACACCTTGGTAAGTCCTCCCACCCACCTTGATCAATATAACCCATTGGCCATTCTAGTTGTATCATTTTTAATCAGGATGAACATCTCCTCATTGGTACGTACAATTGAATCATTTCAAATGATCAATCTTATTCTTCTATCCATATCTTTCATCACTTTATATCTGCTCATATTTAATATTTATTCCAAGTTATATCCTTGAGTTATGCTTGCTAATCAGCCCTAATTGGGGCACAATCATCTTTAGCCAATCCAGGTCCTCTTCGTTATTATAACCTCCTATGGGCACATCATTATTTTGAATTTTAACCCTGATTATAACTAATTTTGGGCAAATGAGTATCCCTTTTACATCAGTTCATGCAAGCATTTTCTCATTTGGATTAATCTCAACCATAGATTAATTTCACGTTTTTTCTTATTTCTTTTTGAGGGATCATCCATCAACAAATGTGATAGCCACTCCCTCGAGGGGGCATCATCAGAAGCTTTCAAAAATCATTTAGATCTTTGTTCTTTAATCATCATATTATTGTTAGCATGTAGGCCATATTTCATACTTTTAGAAGATGTTACTATGCTTATAGATTGAAATTACTTCCCAAATAGGGGCAAACTATAGACACCTAAAACTGGCCATCGATAACCTCCAATCAAGATTTTGACCAATTTCCACCCAAAATGCATAATTTGTCCTAAAAACACTAAAACATGATAAATTATGTGTAACTAACATATTCAAGAGTGAATTTTGGCTAGGGTATCCCTAAATGGGGCAATGCAATTTATGGGCCAACTAACTTTGATCAAATCATTCTGAGTCAAAATGCCAATTTTGCACATAGGTGCTCTAGATTGATCATTCTTATCAAATATCTTGTATAAGACACATGAATTTGTTATTTTCTATTGATAACATCCTAAATGGGATAAGATATATAACACATCTAAAATTTCCTTCCAATTCTAATCCAATCAAATTTTGGACCAATAATAAGGCATTTTGATCAATTTGAGTCATTTGTGCACAGAGTGCTTAAACATGATTTAGAGATAATTAAACCAAATTAGATCCTAATCAATAATTCCATGGAAACTTTTTGAATAATTTGTTTTGGAAATGAATATTAAATATTTTCATCATCAGGTTACCTCATTGACTGGGAAGACATCCCTAGGCAATAAATACCACAAATATCAATATTCATGCCTCCCATGCCTCATCAAAGCACTCCATGCCTCTTAATTTCTCCTCTATCCTAAATATTGATGAGCCTATTTACTAATTTTAATTTCATAATTGTATTAATCCTTAGCCACACATCTCAATCTTAAGATGTATGGTTTAAGTTGATTCTAATCAATCTCAAAAATCTATAAATAGAGAGGCCATGAACATTATTTATAATCTTTTTGGTGCAAAGTTACTATACTAAAATATATTTAAGAGTATTGATAATGCAAAGTTATAATTCATAAATGATTCCAAAATCCATTTCAATTAGTGTTACCATGCCAAATTGATTCCAAGCCAATCCAAGGCAAAGTGACAAGGTGCCAAGGAGAAGAGGAGATAGCCAAACCTCCTTTGATGAAGACTTCATGAGCACAAAATGAGAAAGCCACTACAACAAGCATTTTGGAGCATCCAAGGAAGGTAA
This sequence comes from Torreya grandis, assembly GCA_037957365.1. NCBI lineage: Eukaryota > Viridiplantae > Streptophyta > Pinopsida > Cupressales > Taxaceae > Torreya > Torreya grandis. The sequence continues at coordinate 168,977 of JARHVA010003842.1, forward strand.
AAGAGGAATTATTTTGAATTTTAGTTATGTGTTTTATTCATGTTTATTAACTAAGCTCTCCCTAGTGTCTATGCCTAGAGATGTTATGCTAGTTAGTGTGTTTCTTTCCTTTCTTTTTCCTTTTGAAAATCATGCCATATTATCCATCCTATCTTGAGTCAAATTACTAATCACAATAATCCACTCTCAAATTCTTTGATTTTTGGTTCAATTTTAGGTCAAATATATTATCCATGAAATAAATTACAAAATCTTGGTCTCTATCAAGTCTAAAATTCATTAGTTCAGTATATGGAACCTTCTCTTTCACATGAGTAGGGCCTAAAGTGTAGGCTTTGTCCATTATGTGATCGTAGTTAGGATCTCCTTCATTTCTCAAACTATATGTTCTTGTATTCGAGGTATGGTTACCACGATTGGATAAGGTTGTAGAGACCTTAATATTTGTATCCTTTTTAGTGACCTTTTTCTTCTACTACCTATAAGATGAGATTGACAGTAACTTCCTCATTCATCCTAGAGACTCTATTTTTTTCTTTTTAGATTACTCAATGATTGATCTAAAATCATAAAGTGTCAAGTGTTTGTCTCAAAATGATAAAATGGATATTTATGCACTAATACCATTGTTAGGTGTGTCCATCATGGGAAAATATTGGAAAGAGGCAACCTCATAAATAATGGGGGTGGTACATATGCCTAGAGAGCCATATACTATAGATTTACAACAATCATTATGAGATTTTTTGCATGATGGAGTGTATGATACTATGTTAGGTAACCATTTTTCAAAAAATGTCTTTAGGAATTTTAGAGAACTTGGGGAGAGGATGTCTGATGAATAGGTCGGCCACTTGAGCCAATCACACTTATTTGTAAAAAGAAGTAGCTAGGGGAAGGGAAAAAAGAAAGAGAGATGGTTGATGATGAAAATGCCCTATGGGGCCCTTTACTCAATGAGAAGTGCCTGTTGGGACTTTTGAAATTACCCTTTAGGATTTTCTAAAGTACCCTTTAGGATTTTTGAAATTATGCATCAGGGTTTTTTAAAGTACCCTTCAGGATTTTTGAAAGTACCCTTTGGCCTTATGGGAATGGCCCTTTACTCTTTGGGACTTTTATCCTAAAACTTTCCATAATGAGAAGTGCCCTTCAGACCTTTTGAAAGTTCCCTTTGGCCTTTTTTGCAAAGACCCTTTAAGATATTTATCATTGTTGCTTTAACCTATAAAATAATTTTCCTGAGTCATTGATTTCCTTTGATTATTTTTAAGTCATGATCATTTTACTGTGTTGGAAAATTTAATTTATGTCACTTGTTTTAATCTTTAATATGTTCTTGATCCCTAACTTTAATATTTTTTATTGTCTATAGTAGCTAATCTCACTCATTACCAAGTGACATTTTCTAATTTGGAGATCATCCATGCCTATTTTGGCTATACATTATTCATGACTCTCATTTGGATTAATGGACATGTTTTTAGATGATCATGGTTTTACCCCTTCCAATGTTGATTTTGTTTATATATTCTAGGTTTAATGGAATTTTATTTGGAAATGAACATTATTTGTGTGTTTGTTCTTCAATGTTAAATTGATCTTTTATTATCTTTTGGTTGATCAAATCATGATTAAATATTAGCCTAATCTATGTATCTTAAAGTCTATTTTGTGGATTTATCCTTCAAGGAACAAGTAGAATTCTACTATACATGGAAGGAAATATTGTGTTATATTTTGAAGGCCCATATAATATCTTCAAAGTATCTCTTAGGAGATAAATTTTAAACATGCACAAAGTGGATTTCCCATTCAAGGTGTCTTGTAGGAGATACCTTTCAAATAGGTGTAAGAGTGGATTTATCCTTCAAGGAACAAGTGGAATTTCCCTTTAAATGGAAAGCACTATTGGGTGATATTTTTAAGGCATTTCTAATACATTCAAGGTATCTCTTAAGAGATACATTTCAAGTATAAGAGTGTATTTCCACTGAAAGGTATCTCCTAGGATATAATTTCCAAATAAGTGAAAGACTGGATTTCTCTTTCAAGGAAGAAGTGGAATTTTCCTTTACATGGAAGGTACTACTAGGTGATATTTTGAAGGCCCTCGTAATACTTTTAAGGTATCTCCTAGGAGATACCTTTAAAACATGCAAAAGAGTAGATTTCCCCTACTATAGAAGTAAAAACAAAGGAAAAATAGAGGCAATTTCCCACTCCAAATAACACATAAAATCACATCCTCTTCATTGTAGATGGAGAATAAATATAGAAGGTTATAAGGGGGCACATACAAAGCATCCTTTCACACTTGTGAGACATACGTGTTAAGGTTGCAGAATAGAAAAATTATTAACTTTTTTTATTCCTAATCTATTACAATGGTGAATAAAAATATGATAACCCATAAAAATAATATCCAACCCATTCTAAATGGGAAGATCCTAAATATATAGATAGGGTATATTCTTTGAGAAAGTAACACCAAGAGATCCTAGAATTCATGCCCATGATAATGTTGTTTCAATTAAAATAGGGTCTTTAGCTCATGAGTGTAGTTAGCCTCTAGATCCCAGATATGCCACAATGATACCATTCTATTATGGCCACTATGCTTTAAAAAAGTGAGATGATCCCACATGTTTTTTCCAGATTTATCCCTGTTATGTTGTATCTAACGACCTTGATCATGTTAAGATTAAAGTGTTTCAAAATATTTTATCATGATGAGGGACTCATACCTTTGTTGAATGACACTCGTCCAATCTCTATCCACCTAGTGATTCTTTTGGGCAAGTGCAGAGATGACACACATCAAGCTACACTTTTTGGGAGGGATTGGGGACTTCTTGGTGAGATTAAGTGTAAATGTGCCACATGTTGAACTAGTGCTTTTCCAAAGTGAGACAAAATTCTCTTTTAGATGAATGAGTATTGGGATACCATGCATTAAAAGGGGATGAGGGCTAAGACATGGACAAAATTTGGAAGCCAACCTAAAGAATAAATACGTCAAAAGTGGGGCCATCAGATGGTGTTGAGGAACTATTAAATTCTAAGCAAGTTTGAAGCTAGAAAGAAACTACTCCAAAAAAATAAATGTGTATTTTTAGTCCACATTTCTTAGTGAATCATAGGGGTGTTTTCATATGAAAGGGATAACACAAAAATCATTGATACTTAGACTAGTTGAAATAAAACTACAAAATTGGGAAGAAGGTGTGGAAACCTAAATTTTTTGAAGGGCCACCTACAAGGTCACCTACTCTTCATTATTTGGTGGGGTCTTCTTATTGAGATACTCAAATTTTGTATCCAAATATATTATCTCCTTGAAGAATATTTTTCATAATCCTTTGACCATTTCTAGTGTTTGGAAATCCAACTGGGCAAGTGGGTACGATATCTTCTCCACCTTAGAGACATTAGGGGCTTGATCGAGATCCATATGCTACATCCACCTACTACTAGTGCTAGTCTAGTGCTTGAGTTATCTCTCCCATAAATGGGATCCTTTGTGTAATTGAAAATAGAATAGCTAATTATTGTTACAAAGCAATGGATACTACTCTTATAGAGCTAAATGAATGGATGATGAAAGTATAAGGGGAAAAATTATGGAAGTTTGTAGTGTGGGGTAAATGGTGATTATTGTCAGAGTCCATACCCAAGGCACAAGATAGCATGGATAGGGTGTCTTTTAATTTCTATGTGGTAAAATTGAATAGGTACATGGGTAGTAGAGGCATCTCTATGACCTCTTCCTTAAGGAGAGATTTTATGTAGAGTGACTTGTCCTTTAAGGAATACAATATTCTCTAAAGGCTCTCAGTGCTATAGAAAGTGGCTTTGGGATCGTATGAGAGACAAAACATTACCTTGATGTTCTCTACATTGATCTTAACCTTCAGATGTACATTTCTTCTGATGATGGGGCATGGGTGTACATATGGCACCATGTGTTTTACTAGTGTGTAATCCCATATTATACAACTAAAAGACTTATACTATTTCCTACTGATCATCTCAAGCATCTAGGTGTGGGCACCCTCTATTAGATTCATGGTATTTTGGGCTAACTCTTAGTCAAATATGTCATCTACAAAACCAATTACCAATGTCTCATCCTTGAAAGGGCCCTTCATTACCATATTATTTATTTGGAATTTTTCCTTCACATCGGCAGGTTCTGAAGCATAGGATTCACTCATGGCATACATAGGGGGAGGATCTCCACCACTACTTATTTTGTGGGTTCTCAATTTTTAGGGATACTTGTCACTTCTGGATGAGAGTGTAGAAGCTTCCATGTTCAGATATATGCTTTAAAATCAATCTCTATTTATACCTTAAAACTTTATTGATAGTTATTATCAAACTCATTTACCTAAAGACACTCTTTATATATTTTTCTCAATTTCTCAATGTTCTTAATAAAATCTCAAAGTAGTATATGGCTTCGAATAAGAGGATTATTTATGCACTAGTGCCACTTGGTGAGCTTGTTATGGAAATTTCAAAAAAGAGAATACAAATTAATGATAAGCATGGGACACATGCCTAAGGGTCCATTTTTAAGATATATCATCGAAATGATTATGATAAATCACACGTGATGGAGCATCTAACATTAATGATAGGTGAGACAGGTAGCTAACCAAGTTTTAGAGAATGGTTTGAATGCTTGGGAAGATTAGGGAGAAGACATGTGGTGATTATATAATACACCTATTTTAATGGCACATATTGAAAAAATAAACAACAAAAGGAACAAATAAAAGGAAATAAACAACAAGAAAATGGAAATACATGCCAAAAAGGGACACTAGATAATTATGTACAAAGGGGAGAGCTAGGTAGGTTAGTTGAAATGCTTTAGATCAATCCCATTGATGGATATATCATATTCATTATCCTATTTATGTTATAATTCAAAATATTTTCCCCACCTATCACTGATGATGTGAAATGGTCCTTTCCAAAGAGAATAAAACTTCACATACTATCTTGGCTTTCTGGCCTACTGATCATATTTGAGAACTAAATCTCTAGGTCTAAATTCTAGGTCTAAATAATTCTTAATGAAACATTTCTTAACCACTTTTTTTTATATTATATTTTCATCACTTTCTTGTTCCCTCACCTCTTATATTTTGATCAATTCAGTAAGCCAAACCTCTTAGGAGATACATTTCAAAAACCAGTAAGATTGGATTTCTCCTTCAAGGAACAAGTGTAATTTTCCTTTACATGGAAAAGGCACTACTAGGTAATTTTTTTAAGGAACTTTTAATATCTTCATAATATTTTATTTCCCATTTTAATGTATCTCTATGGAGATACCTTTCAAATATATACAAGAGTTGATTTCTCCTTCAAGGAATAAGTATAATTTATCTTATGTGAAACACACTACTAGGTGATATTTTGAAGGCATTTATAATACCATAAATATATATATTATGAGATAAATTTTAATCATGTAAAATATTATATTTCCCCTTCAATTTATCTCTTGTGATATACCTTTCAAATAGGCACAAGAGTAGATTTTTCCTACAAGGAATAAGCAAAATTTTCCTTTACATGGAAGGCACTATTGAGTGATATTTTGAAATATTTTATAATATATTCAAGGTGTAGCTTTGGATATACTTTTAAATCATTAATAATATTTTATTTACGCTTAAATTTATCTCATAGGAGATACCTTTCAAATATGCACAAGACTGGATTTCTCCTTCAAGGAACAAGTGGAATTTTCCTTTACACAAAAGGCATTATTGGGTGATATTTTGAAGGCATTTGTAGTACCTTCAAGGTATATCCTAATATATACCATTAAAACATGCACAATATTGGGTTAACCCTTCAAGGTATCTCTTAGGAGATACCTTTAAAATAGGCACAAGAGTGGATTTCTCCTACAAGGAATAAGTGGAATTTCCTTTACATAGAAGGCACTACTGGGTGGTATTTTGAAGGCCCCTATAATACCTTCAATGTATTTTATAGTATATACCTTTAAAACATGCACAAGAGTGGAATTCCCCTTCAAGTTATCTCCTAGGAGATACATTTCAAATAGGGATAAGAACTTATTTATCATTCAAGGATCAAGTGCAATTTTCCTCTACATGGAAAACATTACTGGGTGATATTTCTAAGGTCCTTATAATACCATAAAGGTACCTCCTAGGAGATACCTCTCAAGCACAAGAGTAGATCCACTTCAAGTTATCTTCTAAGAGATACCTTTCAAATAGGGACAAGAGAGGATTTTTCCTTCAAAAAACAAGTGAAATTTTCCTTTACATGGAAGGCACTATTGGGTGATATTTTGAAGGCCCATGTAATAGCTTCAATGTATCTCATAGGAGATACATTTTAAACATACACAAAACTGGATTTCCCCTTAAAGGTATCTCATGAGACACCTTTTAAATATGCATAATAGTGGATTCCCCATTCAAGATATCAGAATTAAAAGGCACCACCCAAGAGCTTGCTATAAATTTAGGGTCACTAGGTGGTGAGAAATAGATGAGTCATTACACAAAGCTACATTCTAAGAATCCATGAGACAATCAAAAGGTTCCATGTGTCTAAATTTTGAGACAACTAGATAGTTTAGTCATATTCATTCCACATGACTATTTAGTTGTATTTGAGGTGGTAGCCACATGTTAAAAGGTGGAAATATTTAGCTTAAAAGTGAAAATTCATTAAAAAAAAAAGTCAAATTCAAATTAAAGCTAAATTGAATTTTGGATCAATTAATTGATAAAATCAATAGTTATAAGTTTGACAAGCTTCCCCATTATTAAAAAACAAAACAAGATGACCATCATCATTGCATTGATCAAGTTTACCAAAAAGGTCTTTTATGCATTAATCCTACATTAAGATAATATATGATCTCATCAATCAAAATTTGAAAGCCATGGCTGAAGTAGGAATGTTTGGAATTTCCAATTCTTAATAGGTCCCATTTCTTTATTCATATGGGATAAACTCCAGGTTATCCATTGCCTCCATCAACAAAGCCCCCAAGTTGTTCTTCAGATAAGACAAAGATTAAGTAGATGCAATTAGCTACAAATACATACAAACAACAAAATATATATAAGGTTATTTATTTATATATAAGTTGTTACATATATAAGGTTTTTGTAATATATTAGGTGCTTTATACTTTTATATATAAATAAAGTCTGAATGGAATACAATTTTACTCTTAAGTCTAAAGGTTTAGCTCCAAAGACTACTCCAAATACTGATAGCTATGTTCCTAATATGAAAAATAAATAATGGGAATAACATACCTCCATCATTAGGAATCAAAAAGATGCCACTAGACCAACAATGTTAGAATCCATAATTTTATGTGATGGTGTTTTCAAAAGATCTCCAAAATAATTGATGTGACAATATTTTGTGATGATGTTTCCAAATGGTCTTTTAAAACAAGATTGATGAAACTATGTATTAAATAGAGGGTATTTCAAAAATAATTGGTATGATACATAATTAATTTTGATTATTTCTCCCAGTACTACCAATAATGACCTTTATAATACATATTACTACTTGATTAGATAAAGCAACTTTCCATTATATATTGCATGATCTAAAGAGATAACCATAATTGCAGTTGTCACTCTTGTCATAATCACATCATATAACCTACCTTTCTATTCATTTTTACATTTTTTCTACCAAAAATTATTATGTCATATCTCTATCCTATTACTTCCCTTATTCCCTATGTGAATTCAAGCTCTGTGTTTTTACAATAAAGTTAGATTTGAAATTAAATAGTGATTTATCTAAATAAAGGTGGGAGAAAGGAAAAAAGTGAACCAAAATCCTCTGATGAAGTAGCTAGAAATATCTTTCGAACAATAGGTTGGTTGATTTTATTAAACATGTTTCAGGGATTCCATGAAATAAATTGTGAAATAATTATATGAGAACTTTGATGAAGATCATGCTATTATCAAAGGTAAGAACATTCCAATAAATCCCTCTATGATTACTTCTTTATCTGGCATTCCTGAGGATGGAGTAGTTAACATTTAAAAGATCATTTTTTCTAACCTAATTTATATATTTATTGAAGGAAATGAGCCACACCCTAGACTATCCAAACACCCCATGGAGTGTTTAAGGGAATTATGAGAGAAATTCTTCCTTAACTTTAGAGAATTGTTATTTTCTTGATAATGAAATTTATCACTTGTGATGGTCAGTTTATAGTAGTGGGTGGAGATGCTATGATAATCCTTCATTTAAGGAAATGATATATTAAATAAAAATATAAGATATATCCTCTCTCTTTCCTTCATAATGCTCTGATTAATGTTTCTTAGAAGATAAGATGACGTACCATGTCTACCCACCATCATGGGCTAGTTACACTCATTTATTTCCATTATTTTCTAGGTAAACCAAGCGATAAAAAGGCTTGGTCCTCTTTATTTTGAAATTTTTCTCCAATTGCTACCAAAAATACACCATGATCTACCTCTCCTGTTTCACTATAATTTGGATTGAAAACCCCATAGTTAAAATTGCAGAATGGCCATCTCCACCGCCATTGGTTTTGAAGATATTGTGCCAGAGATGAAAGTGACAAATGGGACTCTCTTCAAACACCCCGCATCCTCTTCCAACTAAACTCTAACACATTTGATGACATATCTTATAGGAAGAAGAATAAAAATAAGATGTGTAGGTTGTGTAATAAGGTGTATTTGTAGAGGGAACCCTAGAAAAATAAGTTTTGCCTTAAGAAGTAGACCATTTTATGCCCTATGTTACTGATAAGGGTAATGCAACCTTGTTTGAATAATATCCATCTTTTCCACATTATATCAATGAATAAAAATAACTATAGCATGCCTTGGATTCATCACACCATGAGGAAATAATTAGACTACATCAAATAGATTTAGATGGCCTCCATTCAACTTTAAAAGGTAAGGATTTGATGATTTATAATTTGAAACAAGGGTGGGAAGAATTTGTTACTAGATTTTATGATTAAGAAATAATTTTCCAAGGAATACAAGATAAAGAAACTATGATCCATAATGTAATGTTTTCATAGACCCAAGAATTGAGTATTTTTCATAATTCTCTTGCTACCAAGGACACTTAGATTATTAATTTTTAGAATGATCTTGCTTTTAAGGACACTAAGATTACTGATTTAAAAAATGTCAATGTTAATAAGCATAATCTAATTAATAATCTAAGAGAAAGTATTTATGATATAAATACAATGATTTCATAACATAATAATAGAATAATAGATATCACCACTAATAATTATGAGTTACAAACCTCTATTTAGGCCATGCAAAGAGAAATATGAGAGATTGCAGTTTAGATAGAGGATCCAACAAGAGTTGTTCCCTCTTTCCCTATTCCATTAGTTGAAATAATCTCTGTTTGACATATCACCTAGAAGAAAATTCAAAAATTGAATTATGAAAATTCCAAAATTAAAGAGGAATTAGAGAAGCAAGTGTTAAATTCCCAATTGTAATTTCAAAAAGCAAAGACTTCAATCCAACACATTTATGTTGTTTTTGAGAAACTATTAGCATGCATGTAGGCTTCATCTATTTATGTTATTTTTTTAGATTATTAGTTTTATAAATGTTAGATTCAGATAATTTCCTTTAGGTTTTCACATATCATTAAAGATGACCATGTATTTATGGGCATTTTTCTAAAGAGCACTGAAGAAAGGAAAGATGCCATTTTTGAGTTCTATAATTTGAATTTGTTGTTAAGATATCAATCCAATTTTTTTTTTATAGATTTATTTGTTAGAGAGACACAATTGTGTGCATTTCTCTCCATTTTAAGGAACCAAATAGCATGGTAACAAGCCAATAATAGAGTTATATAATTATTAAGAACCATTGGGTTATGCATGAGACCACAATTTCTAGAATCAAAGAAACTTATTTCTTCTTTTCAACCACTGTAATATATGCATATGAAGAACAAGTATTATGAGATATTGAGATATAATATTGAAAATTTTGGATATTTTTTAAACCACCGTTATACCAATGGTTTCAATTTAAGTCTTTATAGGTGGGAGAAATTACCTATTGATTTGAAGTGCAGGGAAGTCCTCAGCCCCACCAATTTTAAATGGAGTCTAAGAAGAGCCAAAGTAGCTTGATAGATAATCACTCGATAATTAGAATAAAGAGGTTCAAATGTCTAGATTAGGATGAGTTTTACACCTCTTATCATTATATATCCTCTATCTCCATGGAAATGTTGAAATTCTCAAGTAGAAGTTAAATTTAAAGCCTATATGCATACAGTTGTTATAGATCTAGGATTTTTAATAAGGGTCCACCATGACTAGGGCCATTATTTTGAAGTTCATGATCTAAGTCAAAGGTTTGAATCAAGAAATTTGGATTAAGGATTAATTATCCCAATTATTTTTGTGATGACTTGAAAAAGGTAAAGTGTGGGAGATAAATGGTGAGCATTTTATATAGCTCATTATAGTTACGTAAACTATCCCTAAAGTTTTGCATTTGGTTATATATTATATTGCATTTAATAGTTAAAGTCCTATCTAAGTAGGATATGATTGTCATTTGTTCATTATTTTTATATAGTTTATTGTTGATTCTTTACCTTATTATTATGTCTTACTTGGATGAATAGCATAATTTTGAGTATAGAAACACATCCCACAGATGGGGTAATTTTGAGTAAATGGACACATCCCAAAGATATGGTAATTTTGAGTACAATATAACATCCTAATGAGGGGTAATTTTGAGAAGGAAACACATAATTTATACAACTCTTGTGACTATAATTTTAAGGATTCAACAAGTGAACTCCAATGATAGAATGATCAAAGGAAAATCCAAAGATACTCTAGAATTACTCCTAATATGCTCTGGTTGTCTCTGAAGACATACATAGGATGCTCTAAATAAGTCTAAGAATGCTCTAAAGATCTATACAGAGTGATTAAAAGACCTGTATTAGATGCTCCAAAGATATTTCGATGTGATTTGAAGACTAAAAAAATTATGTGTAATACATGCTACTAAGATAAATTACGAGAAATTTAATACAAAAATTTTATTTGAGAAAAAATTAAAAATTGATTTGATGCAAATGATAGCTAGCAACTAAAAAAAAGGATCAACGATACAAATCTCTATAGCCCTTCTGCTTCCAACCCCTCAAAAAATCCTCCCTAAACTTTATTTAATCTTATATAATAGGTGAATATATTTTATAAGCAATTTTTAAATATATAATGATGCACAGGACCCATCTACCCAAGAATATCGATGCACGAGGGAAAAGTTCACCACCCCAAACAATAATGCTTGGTGCTATTAAAACATTGATTCATTAAATTTTATAACACAATGTGAAGGAAATGTTTTCCAACCAAAAAATTATTTTTTCAACTTAATCTAAAATGGAAACAATTAAACTCAAATAGTAATAACCTAGAATAAGCCAAAAAATGACTTTTCAACTTAGTTTAAAATAGAAACAAATTGTAGTATCCGAAACAAAGCTAACAAATGAACGATGCAATGGGATAGTGTTGGTGGAACTATTGAAAGCATCTCAAATCATGGAACTTTTTATTATGATTATTTTCTTATAGTTAATAAAAAAATGTTTGATTTCCCCTCACATTCAACATTTGGACCCCTATTAAATATAGGTACCAGCTAAATAATCCTAATCTTTGTTATTTCATTATCTTGGCCATTTCATTATTTGCTTATAGTTAATTAAAAAATGATTTATTTCCCCTCACATTCATCATTTAAGTCCCTATTGATAGCAAGTAAGTGTGAAACAATACTAATCTCTACCATTTCATTATCTCCCATTTCATTATTTTCTTATAGTTAATAAAAATGTTTACTTTCCCCTCACACTCACCATTTAAATCCCTATCAAATATAAGTGATCCCTAAAAAATCATAATATTTACCATTTCAATATCTCATCCATTTCATTATTTATTTAGAGTTAATAAAAAATGTTAGCTTTCCCCTCACATTCACCATTTGGGTCCCTATTGAATACAAGTGTTAAACAATCGTAATCTTTGTCATTTCATTATCTCATCCATTTCATTTTTTGCTTACAGTTAAAAAAATGTATGATTTTCCCTCACATTCACCATTTTTGTCTTTATTAAATAAAAGTAAGCACCAAATAATCTTTATCTCTACCACTTCATTATCTTGGCCATTTCATAACAAAAATCTAGGTCTATCTGAATCTCAATTATTTCATAAATTAAAGAAGTAAAAAATAAATAAAAGGTTCATTTCAATCCAAACAAATAACACATTTTAGATATAGTAAAATAATACATTACAAAGATTGAAAACTTGATAAGAAGCACCTATAGAAAGGATAGTGAAAAATGGGGTCAATGCTTCCACCATTAAAGCCACACCTATAGAAATGATAGTGAAAAATTGGGCCAATGCTTCCACCACTAGCACCATAGTTAACCTAATAGTCAATCAAATAATGTTTTTCAGCCTTCAAAAGGGGGAGAGAAAAATTGATAGAAAATAATGGAAAGATAACAAGATAAACATAACACTAATTTCAAATCATGTAGGAAAATTATTTTAAAAAATTATTTATATATTTAAACATCTTAAACATTTAAAAAATTATGTACATTATTTAATTAAAAAATTTAAATATTTAAGAATAAATAAATAATAATAATAAACTCAGATAGTTTTTTAATATAAAAATATTTATAAATTTGTATTGTTTATTATAATTATTCTAATTAAAAAAGTTTATTCATATTTGTTCATTAAATTACATGATTAAATTGCATAATAGGGATTTGACTCTTTAAGTTTTAACCCCCATAGAATAACTTTGACATAATTTAATTTACTAATTCAAATACCTATGAGATTGAGTCACTTTTCTTGAATTAACAAACTAATATTTGGAGATGAATTTGACCCCAAAATGGTAATTAAAATAAATGACGTAAAATCATACTTAGTAACTCAAAAGCTAGACTTGGGAAAGGATTTTGTGAGGTTATCTAAATTATGGTTATGTTAGGGCATAATAAGACTACATCATACTAATCTATAAACATTAAATTTGTATTCATGACAACAAGATGTGTGATATCTCAATGCACAGTTAGAGTTAAACCTTTCAACGAACAACACATTGAGTACTTCAACTTTGAAGCCCAATATTGGGGTAGAAACCAAGGGAGTTACAATTTTGATGTAGATATTGTGATTTTATAAATAATAGGCTCTTCCATAACAAGTTAAGTTTTATCCACATTTTTTGAGGATGTAACATAAGCAAATTGTCTAATAGGGATTTGACTCCTTAATTTTTAGCCTCCCTCAGAATTATACCTTTGAGACAATTTAATTCAGTAATTCAAATACCTCTAAGGGTGATTCACCTTTCTTTAACTTACAAACTAATTTTTGGATATTAATTTAACCTCATAATTGTAACTAAAATAAGTGGCACAAAATCATGCCTATTACCTAAAAGACTTCTTCGGAAGGAATTTGTGTGATTATCTAAATTATGATTATATGAGGGCATATTAATCAGTCTACTTCATAACATTTAATATATATAGACTTTGAATCCATTTGTAGATTATATCTAAATGCAGATTTGTATAATCTAGGGAATTTGACTCCAATAAAATAACAACAGACTCATCGTAACAAATTACACTTGATGGGTCTCCAACCATGAGTTTTTAAATCACATCCAAGGGATCATAAGAATAATAAAATGTTCAATAATCTGATAGACAATCATAGTATAATGAAAATTATAGAAGTTAAAATATGAAAATAGAAGTAAAATTATCGTCATGGAACTTTGGAACTGATGGTAATGATTTAGAAATAATTATTGGGCTTCTTCATAATAAGTGTAGTTTCATCAAATTTTTTTGAAGATGTAAAATTATTAATTATTAAGAGAAATAAGTGGTGGTCGTATAATAGTAGGCATACAAATTGGAATAGATGGTGTCTTTTGAACATATATGTCCACTTCACATTTTTATTTTATTTCTAAACCTAAAATTCTTCTTGGTTGCTTCTAATTTTTTAATGCCATTGTAATAAAAGCATCTTCTGCATTGCAATCACTAAGACAAAAATTGATCACCCACAACTATGTTCCTTATCTAGTGAATACAGATACCCCCTAATCAAAACTAGGGGAGTTGTAATTTTGATGTAGGGATTGTGATAATGATTTAGAAATAATAGGCTCTTGCATCATAAGTGGAGTTTCATCCATATTTTTTGAAGATGTAACATAAGCAAATTTTCTAATAGGGATTTGACTCCTTAATTTTTATCCCCCCTAGGAATTATACCTTTCAGATAATATAATTTGATAATTCAAATACCTCTGAGGGCAACTCATATTTTTTGAACTTACAAACTAATATTTGGATATGAATTCTACCCCATAATGGTAATTAAAATAAGTGACAAAAAGTAATACCTAGTAACTCAAAGACCTCTTGGAAAAGGATTTTACATGCTTATTTAAATTATGGTTATGTCAGGTCATATTAAGCAATCTACCTCAAAAAAGTTACTATGTATAGTACTCTTATATATAGACTTTGAATCTATTTATAGATTGTATCTAAATGTATATTTGTATAATTTAAGGAATTTCATTCCAATAAAATAACAATAGACTCATTGTAACAAATTATAATTGATGGGTCTCTGACCATAGGTTTTTGGATCACATCCAGCAGATCATCAGAATTAGAAAATGTTTAATAATATGCTATAAGACCATAGTACATTGAAAATTATATAAGTTCAAGTATGTAAATATAAGTAAAATTATCATCATGAAACTTTGGAACCAATGGTAATGATTTAGAAATAATTATTAGGATCTTGAATAATAAGTGGAGTTTTATCCACATTTTGTTAAGTTGTAACATTATTAATTACTAGGAGAAATAAGTGGTGGTGGTAGAATAATCGGCATACACATGATAATAGATGGTGTCTTTCAAACACATATGTCCAATTCAAATTTTTTTCATATTTTCTAAACATAAAATTCTTCTTAAACATTTCTAATATTTTTTATGCCATTGTAAAAAAATAAATTTATCCATTGTAATCACCAAGATAAAACCTGATCACCCAAAACTATGCTCCATGTCTAGTGAATATAGATGCACCCTGATCAAATCCAATGGAGTTATAATTTTCATGTAGAGATTGCTAATGATTTAGAAATAATAAGCTCTTACATAATAAGTAGAGTTTCATCCACATTTTTTGAAGATGTAACATAAGCAAATTGTCTAATAGGGATTTGACTCGTTAATATTTAGCCCTCCTAGGAATTATACCTTTGAGATAATTTAATTCACCAATTCAAATACCTCAGAGGGTGGGTCACCTTTATTGAACTTACAAAAAAATATTTGGAGATGAATCTAACCCCAAAATGGTAATTAAAATAAGTGACACAAAATCATACCTAGTAACTCAAAGAACTCCTTGGAAATGATTTTGTGTGCTTATCTAAATTATGGTTATGTGAGGGCATATTAAGTAGTCTACCTCAAAACACTTATTATATATATATATTAGTTCTATATATACACTTTGAATCCATTTATATATTGTATCTAATTTTATATTTGTATAATTTAAATAATTTCATTCCAATAAAATAACAACAAACTCATCATCATAAATTACACTTGATGGGTCTCCTACTATGGGTTTTTGGATCACATTTATGCGATCATCAGAATTAGAAAATGTTCAATAATTTTCTACAAGACCATAGTACAATGAAAATTATAGTCCTTCAAATATGGTAATAAAATTAAAATTATCATCATGGAAATTTGGAATTGATGGTAATGCTTTATAAATAATTACTAGGATCTTGCATAATAAATGGAGTTTTATCCACATTTTTTAAAGATGTAACATTATTAATTATTAGGAGAAATAAGTGGTAGTGATATAATAGTATCCATACACATTGGAACAGACTTTTAATACATTTATAGATTGTATATAAATTTAGATTTGTATAATTTAGGGAATTTCATTCTAATAAAATATTAACAAACTCATCACAACAAATTACTGACTTGATGGTTTTCCTACCATAGGTTTTGGATCACATCTAGGGGTTCATCAAAATTAGAAAAATTTCAATAATCCACTACAAGACCATAGGACAATAAAAATTATATACGTCCAAATACGGAAGTAGAAGTAAAATTATCATCATGGAACTTTGGAACCAAGGGTAATGATTTAGAAATAATTATAAGGCTCTTCAATTCATAATAAGTGGAGTTTCATCTACATGTTTTTGAAGATGTAACATTATTAATTATTATGAGGAACAAGTGGTGGTGGTATAATAGTAGTCATACACATTGGAAAAGATGGTGCCTTTAGAATATATATATCTACTTAAAAAAAATATCATATTTTTAAATCCAAAATTCTTCTTGGTCACTTATAATTTTTTTAGCACCATTGTAACAATATAAATTTGTCCACTAAAATCACCATGATAAAACCTGATCACCAATAATTATGCTCCTTACCCAGTGAATATAGATGCCCCTTAATCGAAACCAAGGGAGTTGAAATTTTGACATAGAGATTGTGGTAATGATTTATAAATAAAAGGCTCTTGCATAATAATTATAGTTTCATCCACATTTTTTGAATATGTAACATAAGTAAATTTTTTAATAGGGATTTGACTCCTTAATTTTTAGGCTTCATAGAATAGCTTTGAGATAATTTAATTTACCAATTCAAATACATGTAAGAGCGAGTCACCTTTCTTAAATTCACAAACTAATCTTTAGAGGTGAATTCCACCGCAAAATGGTAAAAAAAATAATTGACACAAAATCATACCTAATAACTAAAGACCTCTTGGAAAAATAATTTGTAGGCTTATCTAAATTAATATGGATATGTGAGGGAATATTAAGAAGTCTACCTCAAAACACTTACTATATATAGTATTTTTATATATAGACTTTGAATCCATTTATAGACTGTATCTAAATGTCAATTTGTATAATTTAGGATAATTATTTCATTCCAATAAAATAGAAATAGACACATCACAATAAATTACTGACTTGATGTGTCTCCTACCATGGGTTTTAGATCACATCCAGGGGATCATTCAAATTAGAAAATGTTCAATAATCCACTACAAGACCATATAACTATAAAACATATAAAATTTTAAATATGGTAGTAGAAGTACTATTATTATCATAGAACTTTGGAACTGAGGGTAATGACTTAGAAATAATTATAAGGCTCTTTAATGCATAATAAGTGGAGTTTAATCTACATTTATTTGAAGATGTAACATTATTAATTAATAGGAGGAATATCTGGTGATGGTATAATAGTAGGCATACACATTATAATAAATGTTTCCTTTAGAATATATATGTCCACTTCAAATTTTAATCATATTTTTAAACATGAAATTCTTCTTGGTCACTTATAATTTTTTTATCACCATTGTAACAAAAGTAATTTCTCCATTACAATCACTAATATAAAACCTTATCACCCATAGCTATGCTTCTTATCCAGTAAATATAGATGCCCCGTGATTTAAACCAAGGGAGTTGTAATTTTGACATAAAGATTGTGATAATTATTTAGAAATAATAGGCTCTTACATAATATGTGGAGTTTCATCCACATTTTTAAAGATGTAACATAATAAAACTATGTAATATGGATTTGACTCCTTAATTTCTAGCCTCCATAGAATAGCTTTGACATAATTTAATTTACCTGTAAGAATGAGTCACCTTTCTTGAATTAATAAACTAATATTTAGAGATGAATTCGACCCCAAAATGGTAATTAAAATAAGTGACACAAAATAATACCTAGTAACTAAAATATCTCTTGAGAAAATATTTTGTGTGCTTATCTAAATTAATATGGTTATGTGAGGGAATATTAAGTAGTCTACCTCAAAACACTTACTCTATATATATATATATATATATATATATATATATATATATATATATATATATATATATATATATGTGTGTATATATATATATATGTATATATATATATATATATATATATATATATATATATATAGACTTTGAATCCATTTATAAATTATATCTAAATGTAGATTTGTATAACTTGGCATAATTATTTCATTCCAATAAAATAGTAAAAGACTCATTGGAACAAATCAATAACTTGATGGGTCTCCTATCATGGGTTTTGGATCACATCCAGGGGATCATCAGAATTATAAAATGTTCAATAGTCTACTACAAGACCATAGTATAATGAAAATTATAGTCTTTCAAATATGGAAATTGAAGTAAAATTATTATCGTGGAACTTTGGAACTGATGGTAATTATCTAGAAATAATTATTTGGATCCTTAATGCACAATAAGTGTAGTTTTATCCACATTTTTTTTAATATGTAACATTATTGATTATTAGGAGGACCAAGTGGTTGTGGTATAATAGTATAAATACATATTGGAATAGATTGTGCCTTTCAAACATATATGTCCACTTCAAAATTTTATCATATTTTTAAACCCAAAATTCTTCTTGGTTACTTCCAATTTTTTTAGTGCCATTGTAAAAAAAGTAATTTCTCCATTACAATCACCAAGACAAAACCTAATCACCCCAAACTATGCTCCTTATCTAGTGAATATAGATGCCCCTTGATCAAAACCAAAGGAGTTATAATTTTGATGTAGAGATTCTTATAATGATTTAGAAATAATAGGATTGTGCATAATAAGTGGAGTTTCATACACATTTTTTGAAGATGTAACATAACAAAATTGTCTAACATGGATTTGAATCCTTAATTTTGAGCCCCCTAGGACTTATACTTTAGAGATAATCTAATTCACCAATTTATGTACCTTGAATGGAAAATTTCATTTATTGAACTTACAAACTAATATTTGGAGATGAATTTGACCGCATAATGGTGTT
The DNA here is from genome assembly GCA_037957365.1 of Torreya grandis. Classification (NCBI taxonomy): domain Eukaryota; kingdom Viridiplantae; phylum Streptophyta; class Pinopsida; order Cupressales; family Taxaceae; genus Torreya; species Torreya grandis. The sequence continues at coordinate 188,092 of JARHVA010003842.1, forward strand.
TAAAATGTGTGACACAAAATCATACCTAGTAAGTCAAAAACCTCTTAGGTAAATATTTTGTGTGCTTATCTAAATTAATATGGTTATGTGAGGGCATATTAAGAAGTCTACCTTAGAACACTTACTATATATATATATATATATATATATATATATATATATATATATATATATATATATATATATATACTTTGAATCCATTTATAGATTGTATCTAAATGTAGATTTGTAAAATTTAGGGAATTTCATTCCAATAAAACAACAACAAACTCATTGCAATAAATTACACTTCATGGGTCTCTTACCATGGGTTTTGGATCACATTCAAGGGATCATCATAATTAGAAAATGTTCAATAATCTACTACAAGACCTTAGTAAAATGAAATTTCTAGAAGTTAAAATATGAAAATAATAAGTAAAATTATCATCATGGAACTTTGGAACTAATGGTAATGATTTTGAAATAATTATTAGACTCTTCAATGCATAATAAGTAGAGTTTCATCTATATTTTTTTGAAGACGTAACATTAATAATTATTAGGAGAAACAAGTGGTTGTGGTATAATAGTAGGAATACACATTGGAATAGATGGTGTCTTTTGAACATATATGTCCACTTCAAATTTTTATCATATTTATAAAACCAAAATTATGTTTGGTCACTTCTATGTTTTCTAGCACTATTTTAACAAAAGAAATTTCTCCATTATGATCACCAAGATAAAACTTGATCACCCACAACTACGGTGCTCCTTATCTAGTGAATAAAGATGCCCCTTGATGGAAACCAAGGGAGTTTCAATTTTAACATAGTGATTGTGCTAAGAGGCTATCTCTTTACACAAAGAATGCAAGACATTGTAGATTAAATCATTGCATAGTGATTCAGATCCTGATAATTTTGCACCCACAATTATTTTTTAAGATGAACTTGTTTTGACGTCAATGTCATGATTTTAGAGTAAATAGTAGGTTTAATTTTGATTTGCACTCTTTCACTTCAAATAACCCCTCTAACCCCCCCACACACATATTATGTTAGTTATTAAATAAATATAATTGACAAATTATAATATATATCATAATATTTTTATATATTAAACTAATTAATTATATATTAATATTTTATATAAATTATATAATTTTTAAAATATATTTTAATATTAATAAATATTATTATATCATATAATATATAAGTTAATATAGATTATAAATCAATATTATATATCATATATTTTAGTAGAATATATTTTGATACATATATATATTGTTAATAGTATAGAAATAATAATATATATTTAATAAAATTAAATTAATTTTTATACCTTTAACGAAGTGTATAACACCATATAACATGAAAATAGGTTTTAACATTATGGGGTTTAAAATGTGATCATCAGTAGAGATTTAAAACTCTATGGGATTTCATCATGTGTGCAATAGATTACATCGAAGAGAATATATATTAATAATGTTTGGTAGGTAATGGGCATTAAATTAAAATAATTATGTATCACCAAGGTTAAATCATGTATCTCTTATCCGTCACAAAAGGTAAATTTTTATTAATAGAAGTAAATGATCCATGCATCACTATCAATTGGATATGTAGTGAAGTGATTTGAAAATCATCATTTATAAGGCCAAATCATTTCAATGTAGTAAAATCAATTGAATTTAAAGAGGAAATTATAAGAAAAACAACTTTGCTCTTGAAAAAAATATTTCAATACAAGAATCACAAAAAATTCATTTATCAAGATTATAAAAATTATAATATATCTATATATTATTGTTAATGGTAAGAAAATAATATTAATTTTTTAACAAAATCAAATGGAATTTTATGATGTATAATGGCACATAACATTAAAAAAATAGGTAAATGTGATCACAGGTATGGAT
>JARHVA010003842.1:195000-197500 GCA_037957365.1 Torreya grandis
TATAATTAGGATTTGAAATTTTGGAGTTGGGTAAATGAAATAGTCTAATTGAGTGGCCAACTTGTTATTGATGAGTTTTTGTGTACTCCCAAAGTAAATAAATATATTCGACTTCTATTTCTTGAAGAAATTTATAAGAAATAGTAGGTTGAGAATATTTAGATTTGTCCTTAGGTCCTTACAGACTATTGATGTGTATCTATGTCAAGGATGTAATGTAAAAAATAGAATAATTTTTTTAGATTATAGGGATAATAGGAATATAGAGTGAAACCCTAGGGCTTCAATCAAATTTTTTGGAGAGATTATGTGGTTAAAACTTACCACCTTCTAGTTTGAAATTAAACCCTATTATAGGGACAACAAGAATATGGTAGTGACATTATATACCTAAATATATTATGATTTAAATTGCTTTGTATTTACCAATATATTCCTAAACTCTTAAACAAATAAATGGATATACACAATGAGCATTGATATAAAGTGATTCATGTTTAAAAATTTTAAAAGGAGAGAGTAAGGTAGGCTTGAAAAGAAATTTCCGTTACAACAACAAAGACCAGTAGATCTCCTTTGATTTACATTAGTAACCCAAATAACACCTAGATAATAACAAAGACCAAGAGAACACTACAAACAAACTCTCAATTTTTTTGTCTCCTTATATTAATTTTGGTAACAACTATTTTCTAGTTACAAATGAGGGGGAAACTATTGGAGGTTTGTCAATGATGTCTCCAAGGTGACCAAGGATATTGATGAGGTATCATGTGTGCTAGAATGACAATGATAAAGTGTGTTTCAATGAGCCTCAATATTCCTTCATGTTTATTAATTTTTTAACTAAGGAAGGCATTTTATGGATGATATTATTGGTATGGATATGTTTTGGAGACCTTATGGGGTGTCCAGGGTGCTTATAAGGAGTATGGAAGTGAGTTGACTTCATCTAGTTCATCATTATTTTTATCTTGATATTTTATTCTAGTGATAGTAAATATGAGTAGGCCATTTACTGAGTTCACCATTTCTAAGTATGGATGAGTCTAGGGGAATTGGTCATATGGTTGTGATCACATTAGTCTGTAGTTTGAATTTGAATATTCCTATTTATAAAGGAAAAAACTAATGCTCTATATTTTGTCCATAACTTTGTATCTAGGATGAATTTACTGATGGATTTTTAAAAAAATGTTGTAGAGGAATCCCTAGTGATTCTAATTAGCCTAGTGAGATGATTTTAATATTTATAAAATCAAATATATTGATATATAAAGTAGACTATGTGTTTGACAATATTCTACAAGTGACCCAAGTAGAATATTTAAGCTCATTTTTATGTTGTTTAGATGTCTCATGGTGAGGTAGCTATTGAAAGGTCATTTATACTCCATGACAATGATCTATGTGGAATTTGGAGGTGGGAGTAACACATATCCAGTATGAATAAATCTTAATAATTTGACTACGTATTCATTCATAGTGTTCTTGTGTACAAGGTCTCTATTGGAGTTAATTGAGCATGCATAGAAGTGAGTAAAGGTGAATGTCATTATTTAATGTCAGAATAATGATCTTGTATATATATGATGAGAAAATATTTATAGGTTATCTAACTTAGTGCTTTTATAGATGGCCACCATAGTATCATTATGCACTTGAGCCAAGTTTCAGAGTTTTTCCTCATATATAGACTTCCTAGTTATCTATTTTGCCTCTTGGTGAGAGAGAATACTAGTTGTCATTCTTTAAGGATTATTCCATCACTCTAGTCATATTATATTTTCCTCTTCCTTACCATTTAGATAATTCTAGTTGAAGGATAAAACACAGTGGACACCAAGGGGATGTATGTGATCATGAAAGTAGGCATTTGAGAAGGCTTACTCCTCATATCCAATGATAAAGGAGGGATATCTAGTTGGGATGCATCATAAGTTGTGAAAAAAACCTCATTTTTAGCTTCTTCTTGGACTCCTTTCTATTTCTTATGGTCCTTTGTCAAAATATCAGGTAGGGAAGGCCATATTTTTGACACCAATCCACTCCTCCAAATTAAGGGAGTGGGTGGACTACAACTATTTAACATTTTGTGTTGATTGACCTTAATTATTTTATGGAGTTTTGGTAGACGTAATTTATTAATACTTATTCTATCAAGTAAATTTATGTGGAAATTGTTTTAGAAACAATTCCCTTGTAGGAATTGCTAGAAATAAAATTCCAATTATGTGCATGTTTAGTGTATATCCTAGGAGATAACTCCAAACAAAATTACAATCATTTGTATCATGGTTCTTTTTAATTAAAAAGGTCTCATGGTTATTTCAAATCCCTTGTAATGACCTTTTAAATCAGCATAGAAGGTTTTCTAAGGCCCTTCAAGGTATCTCTAAGGAGATACCATGAAAAATAATTCCAATTGTGTACATGTTCAAGGTATTTCCCAAGAGATATCTAGAAAGAAAATTCCAATAGTGTGTATCAAGGTTCTTGC
>JARHVA010003842.1:202500-230000 GCA_037957365.1 Torreya grandis
GAAATTTTGGAGTTGGGTAAATGAAATAGTCTAATTGAGTAGCCAACTTGCTATTGATGAGTTTTTGTGTACTCCTAAAGTAAATAAATATATTCAACTTCTATTTCTTGAAGAAATTTACAAGAAATAGTAGGTTGAGAATATTTAGATTTGTCCTTAGGTCCTTATAGACTATTGATGTGTATCTATGTCAAGGATGTAATGTAAACAATAGAATAATTTTTTTTAGATTATAGGGATAATAGGAATATAGAGTGAAACCTTAGGGCTTCAATCAAATTTTTTGGAGAGATTATGTGGTTACAACTTACAACCTTCTAGTTTGAAAGTAAACCCTATTATAGGAACAACAAGAATATGGTAGTGACATTATATACCTAAATATATTATGATTTAAATTTATTTGTATTTACCAATATAATCCCAAACTCTTAAACAAATAAATTGATATACACAATGAGCATTGATCTAAAGTGATTCATGTTTAAAAATTTTAAAAGGAGGGAGTAAGGTAGGGTTGAAAAGAAATTTCCGTTGCAACAACAAAGACCAATAGATCTCCTTTGATTTATATTAGTAACCCAAATAACACCTAGATAATAACAAAGACCAAGAGAACACTACAAACAAAATCTCAATTTTTTTGTCTCCTTATATTAATTTTGGTAACAACTATTTTCTAGTTACAAATGAGGGGGAAACTATTGGAGGTTTGTCAATGATGTCTCCAAGGTGACCAAGGATATTGATGAGGTATCATGTGTGCTAGAATGACAATGATAAAGTGTGTTTCAATGAGCCTCAATGTTCCTTCATGTTTATTAATTTTTTAACTAAGGAAGGAATTTTATGGATGATATTATTTGTATGAATATGTTTTGGAGACCTTATGGGGTGTCAAGGGTGCTTATAATGAGTATGGAAGTGAGTTGACTTCATCTAGTTCATCATTATTTTTATCTCGATATTTTATTCTAGTGATAGTAAATATGAGTAGGCCATTTACTGATGTCACCATTTCCAAGTATGGATGTGTCTAGGGGAATTGGTCATATGGTTGTGATCACATTAGTCCATAGTTTGAATTTGAATATTCCTATTTATAAAGGAAAAAACTAATGCTCTATATTTTGTCCATAACTTTATATCCAGGTTGAACTTACTGATGGATTTTAAAAAATTGCTGTAGAGGAATCCATAGTCATTCTAATTAGCCTAGTCAGATGATTTTAATATTTATAAAATCAAATATATTGATATATAAAGTAGACTATGTGTTTGACAATATTCTACAAGTGACCCAAGTAGAATATTTAAGCTCATTTTTATGTTGTTTAGATGTCTCATGGTGAAGTAGCTATTGAAAGGTCATTTATACTCCATGACAATGATCTATGTGGAATTTGGAGGTGGGAATAGTACATATTCAGTATGAATAAATCTTAATAATTTGACTATGTATTCATTCATAGTGTTCTTGTGTACAAGGTCTCTATTGGAGTTAATTGAGCATGCATAGAAGTGATTAAAGGTGAATGTCATTATTTAATGTCAAAATAATGATCTTGTATATAGATGATGAGAAAATATTTATAGGTTATCTAACTTAGTGCTTTTATGGATGGCCACCATAGTCTCATTATGCACTTGAGCCAAGTGTTAGAGATTTTCCTCATATATAGACTGTCCTGGTTATCTATTTTGCCTCTTGGTGATAGAGAATACTAGTTGTCATTCTTTTAGGATTATTCCACCACTCTAGTCATCTTATATTTTTCTCTTCCTTACCATTTAGATAATTCTAGTTGAAGGATAAAACAAAGTGGACACCAAGGGGATGTATGTGATCATGAAAGTAGGCATTTGAGAAGGCTTACTCCTCATATCCATTGCTAAAGGAGGGATATCTAGTTGGGATTCATCATAAGTTGTGACAAAAACCTCATTTTTAGCTTCTTCTTAGACTCCCTTCTATTTCTTATGGTCCTTTGTCAAAATATCAGGTAGGGAAGGCCATATTTTTGACACCAATCCACTCCTCCAAATTAAGGGAGTGGGTGGACTACAACTATTTAACATTTTGTGTTGATTGACCTTAATTATTTTAGGGAGTTGTGGTAGACGTAATTTATTAATACTTATTCTATCAAGTAAATTTATGTGGAAATATTTTTAGAAACAATTCCCTTGTAGGAATTGCTAGAAATAAAATTCCAATTATGTGCATGTTTAGTGTATATCCTAGGAGATAACTCCAAACAAAATTACAATCATTTGTATCATGGTTCTTGTCAATTAAAAAGGTCTCATGGTTATTTCAAATCCCTTGTAATCACCTTTTAAATCAGCATAGACGGTTTTCTAAGGCCCTTCAAGGTATCTGTAAGGAGATACCATGAAAAATAATTCCAATTGTGTACATGTTCAAGGTATTTCCCAAGAGATATCTAGAAAGAAAATTCCAATAGTGTGTATCAAGGTTCTTGCCAAATAAAATTGCTTAATGGTTATATCAAATCCTTTACAAGTACTTTTTCAATAAACATGGAAGGTATTCCAAAGACCTTTGAGGTATCTCCTATAAAATTCCAATCATGTGCATGTTCAAGGTATCTCTTAGGAGATACCTTGTGTGCATCAGTGTTATTGATAAAAAAAAAGTTATCATGGTTATATAAAATTGTTTAAAAGGACCACTTTAATCAAAATTGAAGGTATTTCAAGGCCCTATAGTGTATCTCCTAAGAGATATACCTTGAAATAAAATTCCAATCATGTGCATGTTCAAGGTATCTCCTAGGATATACCTCCATAGAAAATTCCTGTCATTTGTATCAGGATTCACGTCAAATAAAAAGGTGTCACGGTTATATTACATACCTTTCAAGGACATTTTAAATCAACATGAAAATTATTCCAAGGTCCTTCAAGGTATCTCCTAGGAGATACCTTGAAATAAAATTCAAATCATATGCATGTTCAAGGTATTTCCTAAGAAATATCTAGAAAGAAAATTCCAATAGTGTGCATCAAGGTTATTGGTAAATAAAAAATTGTAATGGTTATATAAAATCCATTTCAAGGACATTTTAATTAAACATGGAAGTTATTCCAAGGCATTTTTAGATATCTCCTAAAATATTTCAATCATGTGCATGTTCAAGGTATCTCCTAGGAAATACGTGATGTGCTTCAGGGTTCTTACAAAATAAAAAGGTGCCATAGTTATATCAAATCCCTGTCAAGGACATTTCAAATAAACATACAAGGTATTCCAAGTACCATCAATGTATCTCCTAGGAGATACCTTAAAAGAAAATTCCAAATCATGTGCATGTTCAAGGTATCTCCTAAAAGATATCTCGAAAGAAATTTCCAATAGTGTGCATTAGGGTGCTTGCCAAATAAAATTTTCTCGTGGTTATATCAAATCCTTTGCAAGTAAATTTTTAAAAAACATATAATGTATTCCAGGGCCCTTCAATTTATCTTCTAAGATAGATACCTAGAAATAAAATTCAATTTTGTGCTTGTTCAAGGTATTTCCCAAGAGATACCTCAAAAGAAAATTCCAATCATGTGTATCAGGGTTCTTACCAAATAAAAAGGTGTCATGGTTATATAAAATCCCTTATAAGGAAATTTTAAATTAACATGGAGGGTATTCCAAGTCCCTTTGAATTATCTCCTAGGAGATACCTTTTGGAGAACCTAAGCATGTCCATTGAACCTATCGTAAAAACATAAGCAACAACGCATGGCAACATTGGAAGGGGTAAAACCATGATCATCTAAAAACATGTCCATTAATCCAAATGATATTTTGGAAAAATGTATAATAAAATAGCCATGCATATGCTCATGATTATGTGATGATGGAAAAATTAATCCTCCACCTCAATAGGATATTTTCTAGTTATCTACATGGAGGAATATCTCACAAGGGACAAAAAAAAACCTTTGTCCTCTTGCACATAGACAAAAAATGTCCCTTTCCTATCCTCATGACTACATAAAAACTAACTAAAAGGGATGTGCCACTATCAGGCCAACTACAATGGTTTTCCAGTGGGAAAGGAGAAGAAAGAAGAAGGGAGGGAAGGTAAGAAATAAGTGGTACCAACTTAGAAAAACTAAAATATCTAGTTATACTTTGGAGTTGATCTAGATGACAGAATATTTCACCAACTTATTTTTATACCCGGTATGTCCTTCTAGTATAAGGGTGAGATTCCCTTGGTCTGGGCCCACTTGGTATTTGAATTTTACTCTACTCCTCAAGACAGGTGGTAATATTTTGAAACATGGTCTAATTTAATCCCATTAGTTATTTAAGATGGTCACAAGACTTATCAAGTGACACCAAATATTTCATTTTATCAACATCAAAAGACTCTTGTGGTGCATAGATGAGGTTTTTTAGAATGATATGTATTGTCTCTTCTTTCAAGTCACTTGCACCATCAAGGCTTACCATATTCCTTAATATATCATCTATCTCTTTTTTATAAATATTAAGGGACTACTCTTCTCATTTTAAATATAATATTCCCTCTTTGAGCATCATCAAATGATGCTTGACTGTTGTTTGACACTGTGTGGGCTTCTTGTGATCATTGGGAGTAATGATCCTTTCTTTGATCAAAGTATATGTGCCCATCTTGTATACCTCATCCATTTTACATTGGACCTCCTCCCAAATTTTAATATCCATCACATAGAAAATAATTTAAACTTCACACTCGCTCTTAATGTCCACTATATTGTTCAAGAATTTTAATGCTGAGTGGATTATCTCTTCTACCTTAGTGCACATATATTCTTGATAGTTTTCTATTGATCTTCCTCTAGAATTTAAATCATCAATTTGGCCAAAATAAAATGAATCTATTGAGAAGAGAGGATGCTCTTGAGTAATACTAGAAGCTAGAGTTATTTCATTGGGCTCACTCAGTATCTTTTGCATGTACCAGATCCTAGTTTGATTTTGTCCCTTCAACTCTTCTATGGTGGAATTTTATTTATCCATCTTATGAGCCATATGTTCACCAAATACTATGAGTTTTGATTCATCTCATTCGTTGTTGGCTCAGCCAGACTATATCCATAAATAGTGTAACTCTCAAGGGAATCATATTTTTTCCAAACATCTGGTGGTTAAACATTTACCTCCACATTCCTTTCTCCTATAGCAGTGAATGTGATCCTAGAATGTGTCTTGGACTTATTGGGGGTTTTCCCTTATATTCCTAAGTTATCTTCACTATGTCAATCTCCTCAATTTTTCTCATAATGTCCTTCTACTTGACATGTTCTTCAATCCAAAGAAAGGGTCTGGTCTGAAATCCATTAATGTAATGGTCATAGATGCAATCCTTGAGATAGTAAAGGCTACCATCATCAAATTACTTTATGTAGGAAGTGCCACAAGAATGAGAAGTGGACTTAAGATGAACTATTCAATTTATTCATCATTTTCCAACTCCTCACCACCCTTATTTGTTATAGGTTCCCCTTTCAGGTTTGGCTCTATTTACTCTAAAACTCCAAAATCTAGACCAAATTGGTGAGACTCCTTGAGAAACATTTCAATGGAGCTTCCTCATCCTAATAACTAACTAGAAGGTTTTGTACCCACTTCATCTTCTTTAATTATATAATCCTTAGGTATAGATGAGGCTATGGTGACCTCTACATTACCCTCAGGAAACTCTTCAACAATCATGGCCTCTAGACCTTTAATGTGGGTTGGATCATGAACCTTGATGTAAGGAAAGAGACCTTGAGGTACTTTAATTAAAACAACATTACCTAAATCACTCTCTTTATCACCTTTATTAGACTCATCTAATTCCTTATTTATTTCTACATGGGTGGGGCTACCCATTTTCAAGTTTGTTCCCCCACCTTCATCTGTACTTGCCTTCTCCTTTGGTGATAAATTTGACATCTTTGTAGAGGAAGGGACAACTTATGATGCCTTTGGATCTATTTTTAGTCCTTTTATTAAAACCACCCCTTCATAATCAGTGGTGACTTGAGTATCCTAATTTGACTCCACCTTATCCTTCTCATTAGATTTATTCATTTCCTCAACTTCACCTTGATTATCTTGTCCTAGTGGTTGGGTGATGACATTCTCAAAAATTGTCTCTATATCTAATGAGATCATTTCCTTTTCTTGACTGGCCTGAACTTGAGTGGATGCCTCAATTCCAACCTTCAAAACATCTTCAAAAGAGGGGATAAATTGAGGCCATAATTTCCTCCTTATCACCCTTAGTTTTTACTCTTGAAGGACCCTATTTTAAAAATAAGCCAACCATTGGGACCTTCATCTAGGTATGGGGTCTTTCCCTCAGAGTTCTTTTCCCAGTTATTACTTGTGGAGAAGTGAATGCTCATTGATTTTTAACCACATTTACAATGGGCCTATCTTCATTTGAGTCTTATTCATCACTCATATCACTTAATCTATGATTATATGAGGATTGATCCTCTTTCCGCTTCATAGGGAGTTCCTTAGAAGGTAGGTCTTTTAAAATAACCTCCTTCTTCTTCTTAGGAATCATGACTGGAGGCTGTAGAGCCATTTTGAATCTTAATTTCTTGGGTTTCTCTACCTCTTCCTCACCTCCTCTCTTCCTTAAATAAATCTTTGGGGGAGGGATAATGACTAGATTTTGTCTAGTGGAGTAGGTGGGATAGTAGTTAGATTAACCATTGGGATGGTTATTGGCATGGCTAGTACACTTGGGGCTCCCTCAAATGTGATGTATATTGGGGTGTCATTGGCTAATGTAACCTCCACAATAGTAATTTTGTCCCAATTTTTAGCCATATTTTTTAACTTTGAGAAGGACAATCTAGACTTAGACTATGATGTGGTTATGGATTCCACATCAATTGGTTTGGTGATGTCAACAACACCAACATTGTCCTTCCCTTTGCCCTTCACCACTGGTGGTGGATCCAATAGAGAATCCTTGTATTTTAGGAGGAAAGACTTTAACTCCTAAACTTGTTTGAGTTCTTAAAGGGTAGGGGTGTCATAAGTACTAAGATCAACCCCATGTTCTTTAAACCACCTAAAGGTTCTTCTCATAATTGGTGTGGTCTTCCATGGAATGGAATCATTTCCCTTAGCAATGAACTCGACTTATGAGATGGCTTGGGATTAAATATTTGACTAATTATTTAATTTAGATATTGTTATCTTATCATCCTCCATGTCCTTAGGGATGGGAGCACTATTCTAAGTGAACACTTCTTGTACTGTTAGTCTCATATAATCTAACTTTTTATCATCTTCTTTGGTAGTACAAATGGACTAGATGTCTTCAAAATGTGATTTATGCAGAATTACATTGGTCACTATGGTCACCCATAATTTAATATCATATTTCAGCTTGGGTGGCATCTTGTCAATCATATACTGGCCCATCTCTTGCTACAATCCCTTAGCTTTGGTAACAAAAAGACATAAATAATATCTAATTTCAACTATAAACTTGAAAGGCTTTTTTACCTTCTTTATCACTATCATCTCATGCAGGGGCACTATCTACTTGCTTAAATCCATCACTACTAGTCTATCATCTAGGTATCTCGATAGTTTTTATGGAGAACATGAGTAACCACTTACCCTGTTATAAGTAAATGATTTGAATTAAATATATGAGGCATCATATTTATCAATTTTGTCTTTGGTCCCCTTAGACATCTTATTAAGGCTTATTAGAGGATAGAAGACACTCATCATACTATTAATGAAATAATTCTAAACTCTACAAAAATTCATCTTAAAGCCATCCAAAGTTATTTTAGGATAACCTCATATATTCTAATCCCACAGAGATTCTTGGTAAGCCTCTAGAATTTCCTATTATGTACCAAGTTTACATCAGCTAGGAGGACATGTAAAATTTACCTTTAAGTTCCTTGTTAGAGTGGATTGCAACTTGGAGTTTCATCATCCACCTATGTAGATTATTACTTAAAATGGTAGCCATGTCTACCTTCTTCTATTTTTCCAACACACATTAAGATTATGGACATCTAAGCTTCAAATTTCTCTACAGTGGGCATCCCATAAACTCTTGCCACTGTGAAAATCACATACTGGGGAAATTCTTTGAATTTTTCTACTTTCAAACTGTTAGACATTCTTAAGACCTTTTTCCTTTTATTAAATAGCCAATAGGAGTTGACAATGTCCCATATTGCCTTTTCTTTCTTGTCTAAATACTCTTGGCATTCCTCCAAAGAAAGTGTGATACGTTTAGGATAGGAAGGAATCCAAAGCATGGAATTGAGTGTCAAATGAGTGAAAGGGAAAACAATTGATTGCCTTCCATCGATGATAGTCTTGGTGTCTAGTTGGTATACTTTGGCACATGCAATCACTAATTCTATGAATGGGTCAGCCAATGGGAATGCTATCATAAAGGTAATATAACTCATGCCAAGGTTAGAGACTATTGGTAAAGGGGTTGGCTATTGTAATACATCCACTAGGGCTATAAATTCTAACCCATGAGCATTTATATCTTTAATTTCATCTAGAATAGAAATAATGCTTCTCTTGATAGATGTTGAAGTAGTTACCATTGTTTGCTACATCTTTTAGTGAAATACCTTGAACTCAAATAAATTTCTCACTATGATCACCCTTGAAACATCTTAAACCTCATCAAAGAACAAAATATAAGGAGATAAAAAAGCATTTACTAATAATCCATAGGGCTTCATGTAATTGAAACTAAAGACCTTTAAAGAATTATTTATAATTACTCTGTCATACTAGACATAGCTAGGGTACACAAATGGCTGGAAGATGCAATTAAAATCTCTGAATGAAAATTATAAACATGAATTAATGAAATTATCTTATTTATAATCCTTTGAATTTTGAAATTAGGGTTGCCATTAATGCTTTGAAGCTTTACAACTAATTACCAACTACCTTCTTCAAGTCATTTGAGCTTCTTCTCAATAAAAGAGAGAAGGTGGAAATATTTACTTTATACCAGGAAATCCTCCTTGAAACACATGGATTGATATAAGTAAACTTCTTCATTGTATCACTTTTTGGGCTTTCAAGGAACTTTTTCACCTTTCCCACCTAAAGATAAGTGAGGCAATTTTCAAAAAGGGCCCAAAGCTTGAAAATCCCTAAGGATGTACCATGTTTCATCACTTATCTTTTTAAACATGAGAATTTGAGCCATTGAGGACTATTTGAACCTTTACCAAAAAAATTTAAGTGGGGTAATCTCCAAAAAGGGCCTGGAACTAATAAAACCTCAAGGACCCACCATGTGTCTAACTTAGATGCTAGCTCAGACTCTCAGCTAACTTTTCAATTTTGCACCATCCTTATTGATACAAGGAAGGGTAAAAGATTATTTTTATCCCTAAAAATAGTCTCTATAGTCCCCTAAGATAACCATGTGTCATTAATTTGACTCAACAGGAAATTCCTAACCTCAATCACCAAAACACAATGAAGGTGCAACATGGCAATTTCACCTAGGGCCCCAAAACATTTCCTCTTCAAGCATAAGTCATCAAATAAATGTATGTAAGGAGACCTTGATATATTTATATCTTATCATAGTGAATCTTCATATCTAGGATGCTTCATCCAAGGCGTCTAGTAGTGCCTTCCATGTAAAGGAAAATTGTACTACTTTCATGAAGGATAAATCCATTGTTGTCCTCATTAAAAATGTATCTCCTAGAAGACAAACACCTTGAAGGGGAAATACACTCTTTTCCATGTTTTAAAGGTATCTCATAAGAGATATATTGAAGGTATTACAAAGGCCTTCAAAATATCACCTAGTAGTGCCTTCTGTGTAAAGAAAAATTCCACTTGTTCATTGAGGGTTATATCTACTCTTGTACATATTTGAAAGGTATTTCCTAGGAGATACCTTGAAAGGGGAAATCCAATATTATTCATGTTTAAGAGGTATCTCCTAGGAGATACCTTGAAGTTATTACAAGGGGATTGAAAATACCACCCTATAGTGCCTTTTCCATGTAAAATAAAATTACACTTGGATAAATCTACTCTTATCCTTGTTTGAAATGTATCTCTTAGGAGGTTCAGCTTGTTGAATTGCTCAAACTCTAGGAGACAAGGTAACATGAAAGAGATACAAAGTTCATCAAATAATAAGTGGATAAGCAATGGTGTGATAGGATTTCAGTAGATCTAGTATTTAGACTTAGAGATTTAGTTCTCAAATATTAAATGTATCTCCTAGGAGATACCTTGAAGGAAAAATCCACTATTATTCACACAAGTCATTTGGGACATTTGTTCTCAAAAAATGTTCAATACAAAAACTCTGAACAAAAAAATCTAAAGAACTAAAGTCTTGAATAATAATTATGAAAATGTAACTTAGGCTTGTGAACTATTTGAGGTAGCTATTATGGACACATAAAAAGCTACACCAATGAAAGGACTAGTACACATCTAAAAATATGAATCAACCTGAACTCAACTATCTTAATCAACATGTTCACCAATCTTGAACTCAAGTATCTTATTCAACATGTTCTCCAATCTTGAACTCAACTATATTAGTCAACACATTCACCAATGTTGAATCCATGTATGTGCCAATATCAAGGTCTAAAGATGGGATTTTATCAATTGGCATGAGAGGGATTTTCCTAATGACATCATCTAGATTATTGAATCAAAAAAAGGACACACCCCACATTGTCATAATGTTTATTTAATGATTACACAAATTCAAATCAAGAGCTTAGATATTAGTACATGTAAGGTAATTATTCCTAAGTCCTTACATATTTGGGACTCTTTGAGCTTGCATCATGTTATTTTATTTGGCTCTTAGTTCCATAACCTATCCATTTCCATTTATAAAATCTTGAACAATGAAGCTTGTAGAAGAAGTCCACAAATTCACAATATGGGTCGGGATCAGGATTAGTTTGAACTAATTTCATGCTCTGATGTCAAAGAAAATTAATATATTTATTAAAAAATGGTCAAAGGTGGTTTGGCTCCCTTCATGGAATGGCTCATTGGGCATGACATAGGGCTTTTCAGGGACTTTGCTCATGGTTATAAAGATTGTGAAGTTTGTATGCATGGCTTGATAATCTTCATCACTAAGGATCTCATCAAAGAGATTACTGGGATTGATTGTTTTAGTGTCAAAATATTCAAGGATAATAAGAGAAAAGAGGATCTTCTTAGAGTTTTATTTAGGAAGGAAAACAAGAAACCCAAGATTTCATCCCAAAAAGGTTTCATGAGATTAGAACTATCGAGAAAATGGCCTGAATTCTACCTTCAGATAATGAAGTATATTACTTTATAAGGAAAACATTATATGATTTTTTCCCATCACTTCTTATTAATAAATCATTTCAAAGGCCACACCATTATCATCCCATTTTTTCTTCTATAATCCTTGGAAGCTTTAATACTAAAATTCAAGAAGAACCCTTCAGTATACTTAATTTACGAAGGTATGATTTTGCTACTGATTAAGAGAGGGGAACCACAGTGTTCCAAAATCATATTTGAGGCAATTGATATCCCCAGTGACAAGGAAAAAATTCAAGGGGGTGAAATTTTCCATAGGGTTAGCTTCTGATCATAAACTAGAGGAACAAGATATCAGGGATTATGTTGAAGTAATGTAGGAGGAGACCAGACTAGACATGGGGAGTCCTACCTATGTCTGTCCATTAAATACTATAGATAAAGGGGTTCTCAATTCTAATTCCAAGGTATATATTGCAAATTCCCTTCAAAAATTGCACACAAAAATTTCCATCCAAAAACTTATGTGCATCAAAATCATAGATGAGTTTGAAAAGTTACATGGGCTCCTCGGTCAAATGTTAGTAAACTCTAAATTGGGTAAGGAACATCTAGAATTGACTCTTCAAGTAAATAAATCAACTTCGAGTGGTGTAAATTAGGATGTCAATAGGGATCTTGAAGAGGAAAAAGTGGAGATCTAGTTTACCACCCTCAAACATAAAAGATAGGAAGAGATAAGAATCAATTTGTGGGAAGTTTTACTAAAGGAAGGAACAATAAAGATGATAATACTATGACCAAGAATTTGGTCTTTTATTATATTTCATAATAGTTGGGCTTGTTGTCTCTTTTTATTTAGTCTTAGGTTTTTTGCCTAATACTTTGTGTAAGTTTGGTGGTATAGGGATTTGGCTATCGGGTTTGTCTTTTGCTCCTTTTTTATCCTTTAGCTTTGTCATGTCTATCTTTTGGGTTTATTATATAAATGTAATGGGCCCCTTCAACTTGTATTTTAACCACAAATTAAAAAAAAATACATTGAATGGCATGGTAATACCTTCAGGGCTACCTTGAAGGTATCTCCTAAGATACACCTCTATACATAGAGGAACCATTAAAGGTATTACAAGGCCCTCTTATTTTAAAATAATTTCAATCATGTGCATTTTCAATGTATCTACTAGGATACCCATTGAAAGTACTACAAACACATGTTTCAAAGTCTTTCCTATGAAATACCTAATACCTAAAAAACATTCATTAGGGTAAAGTCAAAGGTACTACAAATTCATTCAAGGTATTTCCTCAAAGATAGATTGAAATAAAATTCCAATTGTGTGCATGTTGAAGTAATGTTAGCATATTTTTTTGTAAGTTATCAAGAACATGGAAATTATAGGTATAGCTTGCACAACAAGAAGCAAAAAAGAATCATAATAGCATGAGTGAATTTCAACAATATTCAATTTTATATACCGCATCAAATATAAAGATAAACAAACATGTCATTAATAATTATAGATCATAAACAATATAATACAAGATAGAACAAGATTAAAAAAAAAGAGTGAACACTAGGCACCATGCATAGGAAAAAAAATAAGATCAAAACAATACTAAATTACATCATAGTACTATATATAAATTTATACATGGTGTTATATCTTCACATTATATATTTTTGGCATAAAAAAATAAAAAAGATACAACATTATTATATTTATCACTTTCCTAATAAGGCTAAAGACATCCAAAAGATCATATAGATGAAAAAATGATACTCTATGCACATGTCCCTACACCACGTCCAACACTTTCACAGAATTAAACTATTGTTTCATCCTAAGATAAAATATGAAATCTGATCTTGGATAAATATGGAAAATACTATCCTTTCACAAAAGTGGCAATAATCTCTCTAAGATTTCTGATTTTCCATAATTGCCTACCACCCTTTGTGGTTCTTAAACTATAAAACTTGAACTCTGCATTTACCTACTATGTAGGTTGTGGCTACCCAGATTGTGCCTTTATATCTAACTTTCAATTCTATAAAATTTCTTTGAGCTCCTATATTTGAATTAACTTAGGTTCATCTATGATATGTGAAATAGCTAGTTTAACCTGTGAGAGTTCATTCTTGAGTTTTTTCCAATTATCAATTACTTCCTACATCATGGTAAGGAAAACATGTAGTGGAATTTGAATGACAATAAAATTATGCAAATATACTTCTTCTATGATGATAACAAAGTCTCTAGCATTTTATATATTAATTTTGATTTCTAACACAATATCATCCAACCTATATGCAGTCCTTTGGGCTTGAATTGCCACAAATGTGTTACACATTGTCTCATTATGCCAAAATTGGATATTCTTCATCATGGTATCCTTGGCTTATAAAAACTATTGAAATGTGTAATTTAGTGTTTCCCTAGTAGCCATTCAATCATTCACTACAACTTTATCTTTATTCACCATTATGAACTCTGGTTTAGCAAAATCTAAGGATTTTTCAAGATGTTACCTCCAATAAAGCATTCCTTGAATAATCTTATTAGCCTAATGCATAGCTATATTTAAGACCTATACATATTATTATTTAATTTTTTAAATTCTTTCTATCTCAATGAATATATCCTACCATTGGGTTCATAGTTTATGGGCACTCACCCAATCCTTTGTTAGCTAAGTTAGCAATGTAGTGATTTGTTTGTCCTCATACATTACTTAATCACAAAGGACTTACATAACTAGAGTAGAAAAATAGGCATTTATGAGCTACCTAGCCTCAACAATTTGATTTTGTGCTTCCACTTTCTCCTTATGTAGCTAAAAAAACATATGTTTCAAGTCAAAATCCTTTCATGCAATGGATTTTGAAATGTATCTACTCCTTCAATTTCCTTGTACAATGGTAGATATGAAACATCCAAATATGTCTCCATCGAAGTGGAAGCAAGTTCAGTGGATCTCATTCATATAGTGGTATCTAGGGATTCCTCCTTTACATATACATCATTTATTTCCATATCAAATTATGAGTGATTTAAATATTTGGATTCGATAACTATGATAAGTCTATGCATAAAAAACTTTCTCAACTCGGTTGAAGGGAAAAATGTATCCTTGTGTCTCATCGTGCCCCAAGACTTCACCTAAAAGGCACTATTAGTTATAATTGTCTCTCTAAAAGCTAAAAAATATTTGAGTATAATGGTTAAAGAACTCAACTGATGATGACTACATTTTTTGTGCATCAGTGTCCACATCGAGCTCCCTACCTCTTTTATATCTATAAACCATGTAGACAATGAACTAACTTTTGGATATTTTTAAAATAAATTACCTTAGGTTCATTATGAGCTTCTTCTTAACCTATAGTACCATAATAATAGAGGGAAGGGGTTATATAATATCGATAAAATGGTCACTAATTACCATATTATGCACTTGGCAATTATGCACTACTTTCCAAAAATAAACTCCTCCTCCTTACCATAGACATTTTGACTAATGTATTTGATCATGCATTGAAGAACTTCATATTCATCAACCCACAACATTATGAGATCATGCTCCCAAGCTATCCTTGGCACATGTGGGGTTGTCCAACCAAGACATGATTTTCCTTGATCTCTTTTTGGTTGGTGATGGTGAGGCTCTCTATGTAAGTCCCCTTTGTTTGTATTTTTCTTGATATAGAGGAGCTATAGATTATTGGGGTGAGGCCTATGGTTATGCAACTAGCTATAGTTATTTTTACTCTTGCCAGCCTTGTTATGGAACTAGGGCTCTTTCCCTCCATACTTCAGCTTGTGCTTAAACCATTGTCATAAAAAAGGCATTGGAGTCACAGTTAACATGGCCAACTCGTGCACATTGATTTGAATACCATTACACAACATGGTTATTGATGCATGTTTCCCTAAATATTGCATGACATCCTATAGAATTTAAGGGTATAACCTGATCAAAGATAGAGCCTCAAGCCACTAAATGTTAAACTACCCCAATTTATCTTAATATTGCCATGTATTAGTCTAAGTGATGCTTGCAATGGTAGTAGCAAGCCAAAAGTCTATAGTAACATTAAATTGGCCTAGCAGGGACTTCTATTGGGTGAATCATAATAACAAGACTAGAAATTGATATTAGAAATGTTTTGAGCTACTTGAAAGTAACTTCTTGATATTAGTGATAATCTCAAATGTGAGAAACTCAAACTAATTAAAGTTCTCATTCTCTTGTATCATGCGATAGAAAATTTCAATTACTCCTTTAGTTACATACTTGGGCTTCTTCATTGTCTACCAAAACCTTTTTATAATACACTCTACTACAATACACATCACAATATCCTCAATGGATTTAATTGGGGTTCCTTTACTTTACCTAGTGGGGAACTTGTCCCAAACTTATGGATGAGTTAGCAGCGTGATGGACTTGTCTATCAATAATGATTTTCCATGATTCAAGAGGCCTATGGCTCTTGCCATGGTCTACGCATTAATCCAAATGATTATATTTTTAGATAAATTAATAGCCCCTTGGTTGTATCTACATAAAAAGGTATGCATGACATCATCTAGTTTCTTAAATTTATGTAACTTGATTATCATTTTTACATTAGAACCCTAAAGGGGATGTTGAAGTGTAAAATCTCTTGCATGTGCACCTAGTTATGTTGATAGGGAAAAAAGAGTTACTGTGGCCATTTCTGTAAATTCAAATGGATCTGACTCATTAAATTTGGTTTTTTTAAGACCTATCCCTATCCCCATTTCTACCTTCTCTATATTTGTGATCAAGATCAACAACTTGCTCCCATCCATGACTAAACCTATAATCTGCACTGTTTGATTTATTTTTTCTACCAAAATTTGGGTATCAATTTTTCTGCATAGGAGTATGTCAAGAGTAAATAGTATAATATTCTTCTTTTCCAAAGTATATAACATTTTTACGTTGTTCCTCCACTTCATTTTATGGCTTTTGGTATCCCATATTCTCTTTCCAACCTCTTTAAATACATTAATTACCTACACATGAGTGATCTTAATCATATTTAATATTTTATCTTTGATGGTGCCCTTTTTTGTCTTTTAAATCTTGAAATTAACCAATATTGTGTTGTGTCCCAACTCTATCTACCTTAAAAAAGATGAAATATTTCAAAATGCCATGACATTAATGGTCTTACATGATCATTAGTAGTCCTTTTGTCATACCTATCTTGTCATTGCCACTTTCTCAAACTTAATTTGAGATCGATGTACATTTTTACTAGATTGATCTTTAATCTACTTTCTTTGGAAAAGTTCAAACAATGATATTTTAAATTTTAGACTAACTTATTAAATGCATTTAATAAGTTGTATTATGCATGCCAATAAGAGCCTCTTAGAACCTACAAGTGAACATCAACACATGTAGTAGTAGATAGAATAAGAGTCCTCAACTAAGGACCAAGGAATCCAATAGTTTAAAAATGACCTTGATGCCCAATCCTAGACTTTAGGCATCCTCCCCATGGGCCATGAATTGTATGTATCTTATTGGGAGAGAATAAAAAACATAAATAAAAACTTAAATCCAGTGCTTGGGTTCATCACAGACTCACGGTGAGTGAGTACATAGGTGAGCTTGGCCACAAATTTGAAGTTTCAATCCCTTCTATTAATGATACATGTTGTCACAATGTTCCTCAAGAAATAAGGGAGTTATTTTTTAAATAAAAGGTTTGTCATTGACCTAGGAAAGTGGGCCCCATTTTTAATAATAGTTTCAAAGGTAATCTAGAGGGAGACACATGTCACCATAGCACTTTTTACATATCCCTAAGATTTTTCACATGAAGTTCCATTTATCAATCTTTAGGTAAATAGGATGGAGAGTCACTCACCCAATAAACTTGAAATATTTTTTGAATGTTGAAATGTTGTGGGTTCATAAGTGCATGCAACATGTCCTAGACTATTAAAAAATGAAGTCTTAAGCTTAATGTCACATGTACCCTTTAATGTATTATAATGTCCTTCAAGGTATCACCCAATACTACATTCAAACCTTTAAGGCTACCCATACACATGTTTAAAATGTATCTCCTAAGAGATACCATCAAACTTTTAGGTGCACAGCAAAGGTTAAAATCAAATACAGGTTCATAAAATATAAGAAGCTAATCATTTTCCATAATTTTTCTCAAAACCCCCATTGTTCATTATAGTTTTGTATTGTAATAAAATACATCATTGATTATTGATTTAATTAGCTATTTTTCTCTATGTGACTATTCCACTCTGATGAATATTTGAAATGTATCTCTTAGGAGATACCTTCAAAGTAGAATGAAGTAAGAATTGAATTATGTAGTATATGATATTAAAATCTATTATTTTTTGGATTGACATAAACTATGTCATTAAAAAAATGTTATACATTACATTTTTAACACTTTTAGGTTTTAACATATCTCCTTGCTTATGTTCTAGTATAAATATAGTTTTATCTCCTACATATAGGTATAAACTGGACTAATTTTATAAATAAATTGATTGACAACTCTTCTCACGTCTTTTGAAAATCTCCAAGTTGAAAAATCATACGTCAATTTATTTCCAATGTGGATGCTATTTTTCTCTCATAAATAACGGTAAGATCATTGGTGAAGGAAGAATACATAAAGTTATAGGTCTAGATGTTGAATCTGTAGAACCCATAAATCTCATTTTTGCATTCCATAATGAGGAAATACCTATTAGATGTGAAAGTGTTAATGTGACTAAATATTTTGATCTGACTCTACTGCTTCTATTTCTTGCAGTGTTTATGGATAATCTAGGGGATGTAGTTGATAGTGTTACTAAATAGAGCATAAGAAGGATGCAACACATCACAAACAAGTTTTCTATAGACAATGACATAGAACAAAGTCAAAATAATTTGAGTCTAATTCTGCATATACAACCGTTGTAAAAATAAAACCCTTGCTTGGATTCATTTTTTTGATATATGAATGGTCCTACCACATTCCAAAGCCTAACAAAAACTTTTACTCTAAAAATGGTACATTTGTTGCACCAATGTATAGCTCTTGCAAATGATGAAAAGTTTTCTTTTAGTTATGTTGAACTTTCACAACTAGGGGAGATTTTTGGTTGTATTCCTATCTTAATGTTATAAAATGAATTGGTAATTTACATAAAGCATGTTATACAACATTTTGAGACTTGTAGTAGAGATGAAATTCAAACATATATTGGTATATGGCCTTCCAACAAAATAGTGGACAATGAGACTTGTAGACTAATCAATTTACCATACATGACACCAAAGGAGAAAGAAATTGGAAATATTTGGGACATAATGGATAAATAAGTCACACCTTGCTTGAAATTCCTAGTCCAAAGGCATCCAAAAAAATTACCTCATTCCTAAAAATACTCAGGTGAAAAAAGAAGTCAGCCAAACAATTCCCTCAACCAAGTGGAGTTTGATGAAATAATAGATAGTGTCATTTCAACAATGTATGCAAATACATGTTGTACCAAAAAAAAATTTAGTTAGGATTGTCATTTGAGACTCTAACATTTACAAAGATGTAGTTACTTGATTCCACCATAATAGAAAGGATTCAACATGTCTTGGATGCCCTTTCTGACAGTTTCTTTAAGAAAAATAAAAACAAAATTAGCATTGATTTTTAGGGTACATAGATCTATTTGTAAGCTTGGCTTAAAATATATGGATTGAAGAGAAGTAACTTTTTTGACATTCAAAATTGTCATAAAAATGGGGAATGAAATGCATTCCATAGATGGTGATTTCAACAAAAGCCACATAAGAAGACAATGGTAGCTAAAGATTTGTTGGACTAATTAGTGGATGATTTTTTAGACGTTTCTCCATGACTAACATGCTAGGTATATATAGATGGATCATGAGAAATTTTTTGACATAATTTATTATCTCTCAGTCAATAATTTTTTAGGCACCACATCAATGCATAACTAGAAGATATGGAATATGAGCCAATATCCTAGCCAAAATTCAATAACATGTGGAGAACTAATTTTCATGATGTGACCATTGCCACATCTGATGACTTGACTAGGTGAAAAACATGCATCTTGTTGACTAAACAAAAATGCTCAGGGTCCCTCTCTATAGATCAAAAAGAGTGTATCGATCAAGAATTCATGATGCACTCAAATCAAATAATTTTTGTAACACAAATGTATTACACACATAAATGAATGTCAGAGTAATACCCTGAAGAATGACTCACTCTCATTCATGACATGGTGGAATGTCAAAAAACATTTATGCCAGGGATAGTGACTAAAGGCAAAGCAGTTACTGATAGAATATTAGAGTTGTTAATGGTAGGGATTATAACACATGGTCATGGTGTAGGTAGATATGGGATTTTTTTTACTATATGTTCTTGGAAGGTCTAAATTTACTATCACCTCATTGAATAAGTGATTTAGGAATATGGAAACAATAGTGCTAGATACTTATGGATATTTACTATATAAACCTAGATATTAAAAATATCCATTGTATGATGCACTTTTATCTAACAAATGCTACCCTAAATGCAAGAAATATAGAGAAGAAGCACAATCAATTGGTGCCTTTAATAAACTTCCTTCCAAATTATACCTTCAACTAGAGAACTATTATGGGGATAATAAGAACATGTAATTCCATTCATAATTATATTTTTAATATGTCAAACCTTATATGGAACTAATGTTACATTTACAAATTCACAAAATCATGTCTTTTTATATAGGTATGTGTTGTAATATTTATTTTTCCTTTCATGTAAAGGTGTTTTCCTCAATGTTGAGGTTATATTTATCCTTGTAGGACATACCCATGACAACATTGATGACACATTTGGAAACCTATCTGAATGTATGAAGAGGAAAGATGTATGGAGTTTGGTAGAGATAATGGACACTTATAGTATGTGTTAAAATATAAGAAACTTCATGTCATATTTGATTTAAGAGGTAGTGAATTTCAAAGAGTATGTTAATAGTTACTAGCTAAAGGGAATAAATGAAATATTAGGATTAACAAAAGGTCAATACTTTCTTCTATACATGGAGTAAGGTCAACCCCTTATGTATTGCAAAATCTCTATAACAGATATAAATTGGTTCCCCCCACCATATTACAGTATGGGGAATAAAATAAAATGGTGAACCAAATATTCTAGAAGGTAATCCAACAAAAATATATTTCAAAGACTTGAAAAAGGGAGAAATGTCTCAAGATTCCATTATTGCTAAAGAATCAGATAGAAGTAGGAAAAAGAGTGAAAAATAAATTAAATATAACTTGAATAAGTATGTACAACAATTTAATGAATTTAGTTTGACCAAAAATAGTAAGTGGAAGGATCTAGTATATTACTTCTAAAACATCCATGACATAAGGAAAGAAGACATGTTCCCTTTTGGCATTAAGTGCACATGAGAGTTTTGGCCTATAACTCATCATGACATACCCATGCATAAATATCTATACAAAATGGTTCATGATAGTACCCTTGATTTTGGAGTGGCATCTATAGATACATATGTTGGTCCAAGAAACAAAATAATAAAAATTGTATTTGATCTAGCTCAAGATGTGCAAATCATAGATGTTTTATTTGTCAGAGCTGATGATTCTATAGGAGTGGACTACATGGTATGGGTTGCTAGAGATAAAATAAATATTGAGATACTACAAACAAATGGGATAGAGAATGAATGGTCAATGTAGCTTGGTTCATCCTAGTTCATGTAGGGAAAAAAGATGCAAAAGAAGAAAAATTTTATTCAGGCTGCTTAGACAAGATATGGAAGCAAAACTCAACTAACACATATTTACCATCCATACTCATAGAGAGCATTATCTGTGCTTGGAAATGAAATAAAAATTAGAGATATCATACACTTATTCTCACTAATTTTTTGAAAGGCATTATAACATAATTTTTGAATGCGTCATCCCACTAGGCACTAAAAAAAATAGTGATAAAAGGATTGGGAAATTTGAAATGGTGTTTCCATAATTTTGGAATGAGAAATATGAATGTTTTTTTATCAAAATCTATTCCATTTTTTAAGAATGTATAATGTTTTATTATTTTATTTAATTTTTTATATTTATTTATTGATCCATAAACTTAAGCAATATTACACTTACACAATTTAATTTTGATTTAAAATATCATTTTATTAAATAATTAAAAAATATTACTTACAATTATGAATTTAATAAAATAATTCACAACATTCAATAATAATTTGATAATAGAGTTGGGCACGAAGGCCTATTTCTCTAGGTCCAATATCAATTGATAAATTAGGAAAAATGTTTAAAAATTACTTAAAAATTGTTTCATAATGAAAAATAAACAACTATAAAGTTGTTAACTGGGAAAAATTAATATATGTCCCTTTTAAGACTTTTTCCCAATTCTATCTCGAACACCCTCTGCAAGCTTCACAAGCTCTTAGTCTTTTTGCTATGGCTATTGGTTGAATGTGTTTAAATACAATTTTTGAAAACTTTATATAGTGTTCATGCCCCTGGGTTTAACTATGGATCACCTATCCTTTTATCTAATAAGATGAGGGTTCGATCCCATGGCATTACTTTTGATAGGGAGCATGCATTTCCTTTATCACACATTCATGGGTTTTAACATTTATCATGTCTTTATTAATCCTTTTCTATCCCTTTGAATTCATGGCTGAAGCCACTTTCTCCACCATTTTGGTTATTATTTCCATTATTCTCATGGAAATGGATGTGGTTAGTGGGGACATGGAAATATATGGGGGAATGTGGAGGCTTATGGGTTTGGCATGGAAATTTGTTAATTTAATATGACATGATTTAGATGGTATGTGGTTTGAGTATGGGGTCATATGGTAGGAATATAGAGTTACATGGAAATAATTGGTTTATTTAGAACATTCAAAAAAATTGGAAAATGGAAATTAATGTGGTGGCAAGCCACGTGGTGGCTTGATGACCCACCACATGGTCCAATCTCGTCAGCCACTTGTTGACCACTCGTTGTGTCACTTGATGTCATCCAACTGGATGTTCGATTCAAATCCCAAATTTTTTACCAATTGTCAAAGATCACCTATCAAAGACATATTATTGAAAACTACTAATTTTTTGCATGAATTGACTACCATGTGTCATTTTCTTACTAGTTTAGATTTACCACGTCATCCTGTTGACCAAGTTTGATAATGAATTAGACTGGCTATATATTTTGTATATTATCCTTGTTTCATGAATTTTACATTATGATCAAAATATTGTGAGGAAATATTTAGCATGGAACTATTTTTAGATCATTCCATAATGGTCATTTTCTATAGTTTGATGAACTTTGACTTGATTTGAGTAGTTGACTAAAACTTTGACTCATTGTATAAGGAACATATGAGCTCTATTTTTGCATTCCACATACCATTAGAAATTTATTAGTAGGCTATATAAAATGGTACAAGTTTTTATCTTCTTCAAGACCTTTTATGAATTGACCTTTGGATCAATCTTCCCCATTAAGAAGACTCTTTGTCCTCAAAAAGCTAGTACTGGACCTAGTACTCCATGTGAGGATCTTTTCACAGCTATGGATATTAGCTCTAGCTCAAATTATCTCTTGAATGTTAGATATAGACTTGATTGTTAGATGATTATAGAGGTACTCTGATGGGTCTTCAGATCTGATACTATGAAAAAATTGCAAGACATATGGTGTTATAACAATCACCATTTACAATTGTCCTTTTAGGGTTTTGACCTAGAAACATAGTTTTCAAATATTACGCTTCTTGGGTATTTTAAATACACTATAATAATTATAAAAATTTCTCATTTTAGGTCTTTATGTATAAATAATGCCTATATTTAGGTGTTACAAATATAAATAAAATATACATGTTGGACCATCTACATAGATTAAAATATACAACCTATTTTTTTAGCTATTTTCGATGCTTCTTATGATGGCATCTTTTTGTTACCATGCATTGTTCCTATCTAAAACAGAAATGAATAAAATAACATTGAAGATATCATTTACCTATCATGGTTACTACTGATGTTCTCATATGAGATATTCTATCCCATCTTTTATAATGTTATACTAATTTTTCTTCTTGGAAAATGTTGCCTTTCTCTGAGACAAGTGTGGTTTACCTAAGATAATGTCACTAAATTGAAGTGAAACCACATATAATTCAAATTCATCTACAAAGTTGGTAGTAATTACAAACCCTAATTTACATGTTTTATTTACATGTACATTTTTAACATCATCTATTCTATCCAAAGAATAGGGTTGGAAATGTGTCTTAGTTTCTAAATCTAGGGCTTCGACAACATCTTTAGATATTAAATTCCTTTGATAATTCTTATCAAAAATAACATCTATGTTATAATGTTTAACAATTATTATTTTACAAAAATATTGCTTACCTTTCCAGGTTGACAAACTCTAAACTGTTAGCTTCGCATTGACTATTGTCTCCTTCACTATTGTTATGTTAGGTTCTGACTGACAAGACTCTATTTGAGGAGGCTCTATATTTTTATTGACTAAATATGTAGTTAAAAAATTTGCCTAAGGTTCTAGATGATTCTACTTATCTTTCTTCAACATTTACCCCTTAGCATTGAATTAAAATCCTAACTTCATTTCTTCCTTAGGCAATTTTTTTTGTCAATTTTCTTAGGCATCATTTTAGAAATTTATTGTGCATAATCAAAAAATACATTCAAGTATTTCTTTTTTTCATACCTTGAAGATTCATTTGAAGAATCTTCATGTAATGTGACTATGATGTCTTTAGAGAGTACTTCTTTTGGCTCTTCAAAATGTCTTATCTTGCTTCTTGAGTAACATCTAGCTTAGCTTCTTGAGATATTTGTCCTTCACCTCCATATCCTAATCCTACTCAGAGTGGTCTCTTTCCCACTTGGATAGGCTAGACAGTTCCTTGACCATTAATGCCAAAGCCTTTTCCTTTGAATCCCATTTTTGCTAATAGCCTAGAACCTATTCCGTTGGTTTGCTTTTCAAATGACTTTGATAAATGTTTTGGGTTAGTATATTTAGTATCCCTAATATTGTCAATATAGATAGAATAATTGATTTCACTACTTTCTTCCTCAAAATTTACATCAAAAGATACATTAATAATCAGAGCATTATTTGCTACCAGATTTATAACATTATTTTCATTTATAACACTAATGGGAGTATATGAATTAGAACAATCACTGCTATAACTAGAATGTACCTTTGTATTTTCCCAAACTAAATATCATAGGTATGATTGGTCATCAGTTGGATTCCTTCTCATGATGTAGTGTTTTTGGCATACTGAGATATGAGATAATAATTGCCCAATGTTATCTCCTCAACTTGTCTTAGAACTATATCAAGAGTTAATCAAAGAATAGACCTCTGATGCCAAAATATAGAATGACATAATGAGTTGCATGTCCTTGTAATATGACATCAACTCCTATAATTATCTTAGTGTGAGGTAATGAGAGAGTCCTTAGCTATAGACATTGTACAAGGCCTTCAGTAATATAACTAGCTCTAAAAATCTAGTTAAAATAGATCTACATGAACTTTCCTTCAAGAATGGTAGTGGATTTATATCAATGACTTTATTCAAAGTGTAATAAAATATTTGGTACTTCCATTGGCAACAACTATCATATTAGAGACTCTAGAGTTGGTTGATGACTTACTATTGGTCAGATGGATTGACTGCTACTAGACATAGTTGGTGCCTTGCATCTTTCCTCATTTTGCCTTCTAAACCATATTGGAACCTGACATGGGTATAGGATCCAACATTTCTCAATAATATGTACTCATTGGGCACAATATCCACAAATCTTTGAATCTCCATGCATCCTCTTCTGTCGATGTTCCTGTTACAATTCTACCCATAGTACATCAAAGATCTATTGAAGCCTCTTGATCTACTACTCCTACCATTACTCTGTTGCTTGGCAATTTTGATCTTGGGCTTGTAGGAATTGCATTATCATAGTGATAGTTGAATTTAATAAAAAATGAATTTGAGCCAATGTTAGATCCATTTTCATGTAATACTTGATTTTGGTTAAATAACAAATTCACTTAAAATTTAGTTCTGATATCAAACTTGACATTTTAGAACAATGTTTACACAGAGGTTTTTGAGTTGTAATTGTTCTTCCTTTCTCAACAAGGTGTTTTTGAGGTTTATGATTATTTTCATACTTTTTTCCAAAATATTTATGCATGCTTTCCTTTTCATTTCTCCATCTCATTGTTTATTTAGTTTTTGTATCTTTTTCTTTTACCGATATATAATTTTCTATAGTGTTTGTCAATTATGTAAAACTTGAGTTGAATTTTGTGGTCTTCACCAATTTTCATACTATATATTATGCATTTACACTATCTTGGAGTGTCGATACTATTTTATATCTCTACAAGATTAATGTATGTTTATTTCACTACCTAGTTAAACTTAAATGACCTTCGTATTATCCATGTACATCTCTTCTTTTGCAGAGATTTTTAAATGTTTTTTTAAACTAAATTTGGTGTTGATTAAGAAGAAATTTCATCTGATATTTTGGACTCATCATCAAAATCGATGATGTCCTCATGTTTCAATTTCTTTTAATTTAGTGAAGGAATTTCATGCCCATCGACTTATTTTAGTTGAGGTATATCTTAGAAAGGGTTATCAGTGGATTATGCACGATAAATAAAAATAAAATAAATCATTTAATATTTAATACCCATGTACATATTATATTTGAGGCATCTCTTAAAACATTTTATTTTCAGGTTATGTACAAAATTTATAGACCCTAAAATTATTATTGAAACTTAATACAAAAGTTCAAATAAATAACAATACAATAAATCATTTAAAATTTAATATATATGTTTGGAATTTCATACCCATGTACATTTTCCAATAGAGGCATGTCTTCATCTAAATCCATGATGTCATCCTCCAAATTCCTTTTATTTAATTTAGTGAGGGCATTTCATACCCAAGTATGTCTTCAAGTGGAATCAAGTGGAACCTTAATAAGAAATAAAAAATGAAGACCACTTGTATACATAGGTGACCACCTACACACACAGATGACTATTTTCATATACATGTGATTTCTTGGGTATGCAAATTTCTGCAACTATATGTAGATGAACATCTACATATGGCTGACTACATATATAGACACCCATCTACATATGCAAGTAATGTTCTGCATATGTAGATAATAGTTTGTATATGTAGGTGGTTGTGTATATATGTAGATGATTACCTTTAGATGTAGGTGGTAATTTGTTTTTATGTCTATAAGATAACATTAATGGATAAGTGTAAATAAATAACAATAAATCATGTGATATTTAGTACCTATGTTTGGTGTTTGGCTAAAATAAGAAAATATGATAATTTTTTTTGTTGATTTTAACACCTTAATATTTTATGCAAAAGCCATAAAATTAAGTAATATATACACTTTAAAACAAATTTGGATGATTGATAGTAAATGTACATGGTTACTAGCAAATGCAGATGCTTGACAACAAACACATTATTTAATGTTGCCACTTATCAAATATGATCTAGGTAGAAAAACTCTACCTTAATAGCTAACAAAGAGGAGAAAGAAGTTTAATATAGTACTAAGTAGTAATTATATATAATATAAAATTTTACTATATTAAATTTTGAGGTTCTAGTAAAATACATGTATATGAATAAATTTAATTTAAAAACTAGGAAAGATGACCCTAAAAATTAATTTATATCTAAATATTTAGGTGATTACCCATTGTTGACTAAACAAAAAAATTATCCAAAAGGTGATTTTTAAAACCAAATATTCATGAATTAACAAAAAATTGACACTAAAAAAACCTTTCTTGTAAATTAAAATCAATTTTACCACACCTAGATATTAACTCCTCAAATTATAAATAAACTTGCATCTTTTATGTTTCTTCCTTTGGGTACTTTTTTGCTTCTTTATGGGCAAGAACATTTCACACCTCCCTTAATAATACATCTAGTTTTAGATGGTCTTCCTCATCTAAGGGTTCCA
Source organism: Torreya grandis (assembly GCA_037957365.1). Lineage (NCBI taxonomy): Eukaryota > Viridiplantae > Streptophyta > Pinopsida > Cupressales > Taxaceae > Torreya > Torreya grandis. The sequence continues at coordinate 229,994 of JARHVA010003842.1, forward strand.
TAGTTTA
>JARHVA010003842.1:232500-235000 GCA_037957365.1 Torreya grandis
GTATATGTATATATATATATACATACATACATATATACATTATATATATGTATATATACATATGCATGTATATATATATGTATATATATGTATATATATATATATATATATATATATATATATATATATATATATATATATATATATATATATATCTGTATATATATATATGTGTGTGTGTGTATATATATGTATATATATATATATCTGTGTATATATATATGTGTATATATGTGTGTGTGTGTGTGTATATGTATATATATATATAAATACATACATATATACATTATATATATATATTTATATATACATATGTATGTATATATACATATGTATGTATATATACATATGTATGTATATATACATATGTATGTATATATATATATATATATGTATATATATATGTATATATATATGTGTGTGTGTATGTGTGTGTGTGTGTGTGTGTGTATATATATATAGATGTATGTGTGTCTATGTGTGTGTGTGTGTGTGTGTGTCTATATATATATATATATTCACATTTAAATATCAAAGCATCCCAATCCTAGAGTTGAGAATCCAAATGTATATCTAAATAGATAGGGACGACTAGACATTACTTGGTAATTACAATCCCAACCCTATATTTGACATCATATTTTCCCTCACTTTCAATGAAATATAGGGAAAATATGATGTCAAATATAGGGTTGGGATTGTAATTATCAAGTAATATCTAGTCACCCCTATCTTTTTAAATATACATTTGTATTCTCAACTCTAAGATTGGGATGCTTTGATATTTAAATGTGAATATATATATATATATGTATATATATATATATATATATATATATGTATATATATATATATATATATATATATATTCTCAACTCTAGGATTGGGATGCTTTGATATTTAAATGTGAATATATATATATATATATATATATATATATATATATATATATATATATATATATATATTCACATTTAAATATCAAAGCATCCAAATCCTAGAGTTGGGAATCCAAATGTATATCTAAATAGATAGGGGCGACTAGACATTACTTGATGATTACAATCCCAACCCTATATTTGACATCATATTTTGCATATATGTCATTGAAAGTGAGGGGATGAGTGTCCATGACCATATGACTAGATTATATGCCTCTTTGAGGTGAAAATTATAGACCATGGGATATCCCATCAACTAACAGGTGGCTCACTATCTAAAGGAACACTCCCCTAGTGATTTAGCAACTCCTAAAAATGGCATACCTACATATTAACCTTATTTGGTCGGGATTGAATAGGCATTCATGGTGGAGATATAGTAGAAAAAATTGGGTTCATTTGGGACAATCTAGCACATAATATAGTTTTGTCCCTTTTATCATTTTAGCCTTGTTTTCATTTTGTCATTAACATTATTCTTTTCAATATGTGTTTTCATACTTTTAGAGTCTGATAACATGCATAAGATATCCTAGATCAACACACACACACACACACACACACACACACACACACACACACACACATATGGTCTTGTTGAACCATTGAAAATTTGGGATAATTACACATATCACATAGATAAATACTCCAAGAGAAGTTACATCAAATTTCAAGCATAGATCCAAGCATTAAATCCCTTCATGTTTGTCACATTGTCATTATATATAAGTCTCTCATCATTTATCTTGTTTTAAAAGAGGGTATTACACTAAAGTAGTTTCATTTTCACTTTTAGGGAATAGGAGTTTTAAAACCCTCACTTTTTTTTTTCATCAACTCACTTAAGAAACTACTTGGAGGTATAATTCAGATCATGTAGGATAATATAGCTAAAAATGTTACCATGGTTTTTTTATTGACTCATTTAAATTTGTTTAAATTTAGAATGTCAAGCTAGGTCGAGGAGATTATTATATTTTCTAAATTCTTCCTAACAAATATGTGAAATGAAGAAACAAGCATAATATGAGTGACAATGCATATGTGGTTGAAAAAGCATCTTACAAAACACTAACAGGACAAACATGACCACATAGAGATAGTCATGACCCAAATGGGACTATCACATTTAGGTATGTACATGATGTACGCTCATAGTGAACTGGTTTATGTAGTATCATAATGTAGTTTTTAAATTATAAGGACAAGTTTTACAAACTTAGTACAATAATTCTACTATATCCATTTTCCATAACAATAAATAAGTCTGATCTTTACTTATTCCTTTGTCATTTATGTTGATTAGTTTAGTTTCATTTAGGCAATTGGACTTATTTCTCTTAGTACCCTATTAGATAGATATAAATTATGTAACTTCAGTCATATATTATGAAATATATTTAATTTTAACTATTTTTTGGCATTTCATATAAAACCATAATTAGGTTAAATAATTTATAACAATATAATTTGTGGTTCTCTAGTTATTAAAAGTGTCATTTAATATAGAGAAATAGGCATCAAGTGGCCATCCATAATGTTAAATGATTAAAAATAAA
>JARHVA010003842.1:240000-242500 GCA_037957365.1 Torreya grandis
TGTTGCATGTTTTGGCCATAGGAATTTGGGTTTGTGTTTGACTCCATACACTTTTTTACTATGTGAAAATTGACCACAATAATACCTTTTAAATTTTTTTAACCAAACTTTATTTTAGTCATGTTATTTTTTTCAAATGGATTCATTAATAAAGTTACAAGTACATACATTTATTTAGGAAAAATAACCAAACAGAGGGTTCAATGAATTGAAATTTATGTGAGAGAGGAGCTAGTTCCACATGGAAAGTTTGCATCTAATGTAGTAAAAATAAAGTAAAACTTCAACAAAATCACCATTAACTACATGCACTCCATTCATTACATTAATTTAGTGTTATTAAGAGATTGACACATGACATATTTTTACCATAGATTTTATTAGAGTCTTGTTATGTAATTTACATAATTGTGGATTATTTATTTTTCAAATATATATGGAGTAAAAGGGGGCACATGAATATTATGAAATGAAATGAAATTAATAATTTGTCTATACACTTCTTAATGGATCATGTTAAACCGCGTGCCACATGAGCTTGATCTATTCATATCTTGCCATGTGACATTGTGTTATTGGACATTTATAAGGAAGGGCCATTAATGTACAATGTCACCTTATCAATTAATCTAATAATATCTTGCTATGTGTCAAATTTTCAACATTGTCAAATATAAAATAATAGCATATATATATATATTTCAAATAAAAACAAAGAATATATGAATAGTATAAGTGATTCATGTGATAGAAAGAGGAATTGAGCCTAGAATATTCTTAATATGTCACTTCTTTCTATTAAAAAATCCAAAATGTGAAACTCGTAAAAAAATATTTAAATGAACATGAATAAATTTCAAGGGGCCTCTCTATGTTATTATAAAATTTATGTACTGAGAATGAAGAATTTTATTATAAGTGGAAATTTGATTATCCTTGGGTTCATATAATTTGTACAAGTCATTTGAAAGAATGATTAAATTGTGTCACATTGTACGCTCTATGACCCAAAGGTCACCCTATGTACAACATATGTATCTTCATTGATCATAGACATTCTCATAATATTATATGCATAAAAATTAAACATTGGATTCCATTTATTTTATATAAATTTTAATGTGATTCCTTTGTCTATTGTGAAATTATAAATGGATCCATGTGGAATAATTGAAAAAATCATTAAGAAACATGCTCGTACCTAAAATAAAATTTGAATCTATAAACACAATACTCCATGAAAATTTTCTAATTTGTAGCCACCACATATAACTATGGAGTGATATTTATAAATATAAAGTGTGTAAAATGTCTAAGTTGTCTCAATAAGAGTTAAATTTAAAAGAGGAGGTATATCTAGAAAACATTGTATAAGAATTTGAATTCCATGCAAACTGATCCCCATGACCATTAAGAGGCTATCAAGTGGCACATTTTTCTTATCAACAAATGTGATGGAGACATAGACCTAATAGAAAATAAATGCATAATAAAATTACCCTATGGCCACCAATATGGAACAAAACTAGTATTAAAATGTGATCCCATGAAGTATAGGGCATGTGATGCTAGCACATGGAGCATTAAGAGATTATATTAGTGCTATAACAAATTACATAATTCTCTATTATTGAGTCATGGATAATGATATTCATAAAAAGGAATTTAGATTTAGAAAAAATTGATTTGTAGTGAACATCTAAAATAACTAAATTTAAATAATGGATAAATCTAAGAGGCCCAAAATTTAAGATTATTTCCTAGTTATCTATTTAAGTTAGATAAAGTCTACATTAAAGCTAGGAGTATATCACTAGCTTATTTTATGACATAACTAGAGAGTCATTTTCAAGTAACCATGGACACATGTATAATTTTAAGGTATGGAAGCAAAATTTATTTTAGTTTATAAATACAATACATCATTAATTTAATATTTTTGAATGAAGATTTTGAATAATTTTGAAAGCTAATAAATATCTATAGTTTTTTTATATATTTGACATATAAAATTTCATTTTCACTTAAGCGTATATGATTTTATGTGTTCCTATTTCAAAGTTTCATATCTAATATCTATACATTTTCATTTTCAATTATTTAAATTTACTTATGGTAAATTAACACAATCATTGGATAACTTTGAACCCTCATAAAATTAACTGAGAAATGAAATTTTACATTCTCTATAGTTGGTAATATGGTAAAGTTTTATTATGAAATTTATTCACAAAAGACTTAATCCTTAGAATCATTCACCTTATTTATTCAATTTAGAGTTAACACTAAATTTAGGGTGGAAGTAACACACCTAAAACTTCCATCAAAATTTAACTACAAAACCTATTTTACTTTCCTATAAAACTTCTATGAACCTTCTACTGAAATTACTTAGGGGACCTAACCCCTTTCTCACTTGTCTTCTAAATTTCAACATGTGGTCCCCTTGAGGAAAGGGTCATACAAGATGGTTGGGCCATACAAGAGGGTTGGGTCATTG
>JARHVA010003842.1:247500-267500 GCA_037957365.1 Torreya grandis
TGTGTTACATCATGGGGATTCTTATTTATATAAGGAGTTTTAAGAGGTGATCATGCCACTAACCTCATAAAATTAGAGTAGTGACAATTATATCAAGAGCAAAAAATATCAACTACACTAATCAATTATAAAAAGTATCTCATACAACTAGTCTATCCAATCTAGCCATTCTCACATGAGTGAAATTAAATAACCATATCAACTTGAAATAATAGACGTACCAAGTCCATTGAGGGTGAAGAATCTTGATTGCAGTAATTCAATGTGCTAACTGTTGTAGATAGATAATGCTCAAATGTTGCATCTTGACAAATGAAAGAAAGAATGAACTCTACTTCTACCCCCTATAATGTCTATTGTGAATAATGTATAGATTTGAAAAAATATATCTATAATTTTATGTATGTACACCTCGAATGTGTATCAAGTTGAAGTATCTATCAAAATGTACCTTTTGACTTTTAAACTATATATAATATGTATCACATATCTAAAAATCTATCTATGAAATTTGTGCCCAATGTATAAAGTTATATCCATATTACATATCTAGATCATGTGAATTGTGTAAGTGAATCACTTTATGCCCATTTCTTAAGTTGTGAAATCATGTCTCCAACACATGGCCCCAAAAAATATGCCCCTTCCATTGCATTTTTAGATGATGGGAATGTATAATAGTGATCATGTTATCATAAAAGTATAAAAGTGTATCCATATTTTTGTATGTAGGTATTGATATTGTTACAAAATATTAGGTTATAAATTGGAAACTTTAGCAATTGACATTAAAAATTGAGTAAGAGATTACTAAAGTGTAGTGAATTTGTATAACATTTATACAATTTATAAATCTATAAATGAGGTGAATTAAATGTGTATGGCATGGAAGAGTTCATTTCATAGAGTATAATGTAACTTTTGGTTTGTTATTTGATTATATTATAGTTTACAAATTAAAAAAGCACACAATGGTAAGAAATGTTATTTAATACTCAAACATACACAAATACTTACATATAAATATGCATATATGCATGCATGTATACATATAGATATACATACATCCATGCATGCATACCTATATAAATGTGCACGCACACACATGTGAACACACACATGCGTGTGCACACATGCACACACACGCGCATACGCTTGCACACACACACATGCGCACGCACACACACACACACGCACACGCGCACACACACACACACACACACACACACACACACACACACACACACACACACACACACACACACACACAAACACACACACACACACACACACACACACACACACACACACACACACACACACACACACACACACACACACACACACACACACACACACACACACACACACACACACACACACACACACAAATGTAGAAACACACACAAATGTAGAACATATAGCAAAATACTATATCCCTTTAACAAACTTTTTCTCTCTTCTCTCTTGTTTTTGTTTCACTTCTTCGCAATAGCTCACAAGTTCACATTTATTCATAGGGTTTATTGGATTCAATACATGTTTAGATGATTCAAAACACATAAAACATTCTCATCACAATCATCTAGTAACCTTAATTCAATCTACACAATTTTCCAAGCATCTCGTCCTTCCTTTACTCAACTCTACCTACTATCGCATAATCCTTATAACCCTATTTATGGACTTATTAGCTTTGTATAGATTTTTACCTTCACCAATTTCAAAAATAACAATTGATGTAGATACCCTTTATCCTCCTTTAGTATTTTACCAATTTTTATTACCCAAGTCCTCTCTTCAATCAATATTTGAGCTCCTTATAGGTTTTTGTTAGGCCTCTCTCTACCTTTTCACTACATAGTCAGGTTAAATCCATACTAAAAGGTAAGGAAAAACATAAAAAATGTTAAAATCCATTTGAATACATGGCATCTTAACTTCATACAAAATTTTATGTTTTTATGGTTTAATCTATTGTTATGCGCATTTTAGTATAGAAACCCTAGACAAGGTTGTTACTAATTGTTACTAACTTGAGAGTAGATAGAATTAAATTGTGAGCATTACGATGAGTTTAAAAGAACCAAAAAAGTGTTTTAAGGTCTGTCTAGACCTAATGCATCTTATCTAAGTGGTGACTCTCACTTTCTAATCCTCTACTAAAGTTTTCCAAGCTAGAACTTAACTGACTGAGTAGGAAATAATATATCAATACGTCTATGTTTCTATATGTATGAGTAGAACACAAGGATAAGTAACATATAGTTTAAATAACTTTATAAAAAAATTTAAACACTTACCAAATCATTTCCAAAGAATTTACCAATTGATTAAATGATCTTTGCTTTCTTGACATAAATGTTTAGTCCAACCAACATTTCCTGATGCAAGAAATAGGGGTTTGTTGAAGCATATATCTAAACATAAAAAAAAATCATCACTATTTAGTGAAAGTTTCATTCAAAAACAAAATCAAAATTATGTCCTTTATCTTTGAACCACATTAGGATACAATTACATAGTTATTCATTATCATCAAGACTAGTTCAGTCTACAAATAAAAATAACTTTCCAAATAGGGGGTTTACTCATGAATATATATTTGATCAAAAAATATTTTGAATGCTATAATTTTAACACATATAGTCTCCATTTATGTTAAATAATACTTAAAGACAAATAAAACAAATAGTATAATTATTTTTTATCATTAATTTCAAGTCATATAGTCTCCACTAAAAGAAGAAAATGCATATACAGGGGTCTGTAAAAGAATCTACAAACATGGGTTCTTCCTTTCCTTATATTTTGAAGTTTTTCCTTAAAATAACATTATTATCCTTCAATAAAAATTTGGAAACCATTATAAATCTCACTTTTTCATTAATAAACACTTATAGTCAAGAATAAATCCATGACCTCAAAACAAGGTTTGCATATGTTCATTTAATAGAGGTTACAAAAATTTCAAAACCTCCTCCATACATACTTGTCAATCCTTCATTCATATTATTTAAATTAAATTAAATATACCATGCCAAAACTAAATCCTACACTCCTAAAAATAATAATTAACTAATTCTTGGCTCCTTTTCCTCAGAGAGGTCATTTAGTTACCTTGCATTTTCTTGATTTTCACATAATATAAAGTGTCTTGAACTATGACAATAGAATCACGAATATTTGAGTGACATATTGCAATTATAAAACCCTTATATATGTTTAACAAATTTTTCCACCTTCACTAATTCATAACAGTCCTTGAAGAAAGCCTGACAAGATTCAAAATTTCAAAAATGAGGTTTACTAGGAAAACCAAAATTAAAATTCTATGCTCCTTGAGAGTATCTAGAATCCACATAACTATAATTTAGGAAAACTAGAACCTATTAGACACATAATAGACTAACTAAAGACAAAATTGAAACAACTCTGGGGTCCTTATAGGATGAACCTACATCATACTACTAAGTTGAAAAGAAATGTCTACCATTATGAGTTTGTTGATGCACTTGGTGTATGCTCCTCTCTGACTAAAATAAACCTTGTTATAGAAGCTATCATATTCTACTTGTCTTTCATATAGATGAACATGTTATTAGGCCCGATATTTAAGCCTTATTTGTTTCAAATCTTTGAATGGTATACCTACATATAAAATAACATTGTTAAGGAAAACATATCTATTATTATCTTCTTCTTGCATTGTAGGTGTATATCGTATGCAATCAAAAATGCATCATGTCTATAAATTGATCCTGGATTATAGAAGATAGATCATACCTACACTTCTAATTGGGAATAAATTTTTTAATTGGGATTATGATGAAGATGGGGATCTGCTAGACCTAATTGAGGGATCACTTGTCACAATACACCATGTGAGGTAGGGTTCTAAAGCCTACAATCTAAGATAATCATGAAACAACCTTAAAAGAGTCCTAAGTTTAATATTCACTCTATTCTAATAAATAATAAATTAAATCTAATATAGTGCACACCAAATCTTGTGGCATAAAATGAGGGTTAGAAACAAAACAAACTAAACTAAACATGTATATAAAACATATAATTAAACATCAATGTATATGGAATCTTAATTCATGGGAGAGAAGTGTAACTACATTATATATCTACTCTTATAAAGGAGAAATAAATTTAGGAATGCCTACCTTTGAATATGAACCCATTGAGCCTCAATTTGTCACTTGGCCAAGTTGCTTCATAAGAGATTATTGTGGTATGTAAGGACAAAATAGACAAATAAGCTCTAGGCTACACAACCTATCTATACATCCAAAAAAATTCTCCATGAGATAAGATATATTCTTCAAAGAAAGTATGGAACACTAAGCTTTATTACTCAATTAAAACGGTCAATAAGAATATGTTTGTTTGCCCTTACTCTTATTTGATCTAAAAATGGTTGGAAATGAACTTATATATAAGTCAAATCTTTCCCTAAATCCTCCTAGAAATGTTAGTTGTATAAGGTTGACCATGGTTGACCATTTATGTTTTCATGGATAATTCACTAAGTTGAAGCTAGACAGTCGAAGGGCTAACAAACTCAAAAAGTGAAAAATACCCCTAAATTGTATAGGGTTGACCTTGGATGACCTAGTATAGCTAGTAGTCTAAAAGGGAATTAAGGTAAGAAAAGGAGGATGGAAAGAGGAAAATGACTGGAATGGGTAGGACGAAGAATAAAATCTTATGTTTAATGGTTTTTAGGAGATAAGTGTGTAGTTGGCAAGTAGAAAAAGGGATAACAATCTTATAAAAAAACTAATGATCTGCCCACCTCTTTTTTGGAGCACCTGTTAATGCATGCACTAAGAGAGATTGAGGCTCAATGGGTTATTTTAAGATAAAAAGTATCGGTAATCAATAAAAGTTAAAAATATTATATGTATACATATTTCCCACTCAAATCTCATCACGTGTCATATGAGTGCAACAAGGGATGGTGCTTTGATAAATAGAACATGATAACACACAATGTTGATGCTAAGTAAATTTTAGTAAGAAAACAATAAGATAAATGAAAATATATAATTTAAAAACACATACCTTTATGTAATTTAGTGTTATAGATAAATAATTAGACTACAAGAAAAAGTGAAGGTGTTCAATGTGAATAAAACTAAGTGAACCTATAAATGTTAGTGAAACAAATAACCAAAAATTGAAATCATAAGATATTGAAAAATATTCTATACATTATCATGAATCTAATGCATTTTGTGGTGTTGAAAATGGATGACTAGAGACAAAGATATGGGTAAAACAAGGTAGAAACAACTTGATCGACCCATTCAACCTAGTAAGCTGAAATTTTGCTAAAACCCACATTGTTGACCTAGTAGGTATGTGATGACTTAGTATATTTTTCAAATTTTCAACTTAGTACATGGCTATTGACCTAGTATAAAAATCCACTCTACCAACTTAGTACTAAGAGGAGGAAAAGTAAGGGGTTAACTTAGTTTGTTATGTCAAGAATAAAATAGTTAAGGTAAATGAACAGCAAAATGATGGCAAGTGAATGATAAATAATAGGGAAAAATGACAAATGATAAGAAATAAATGACAAATGATTGGAAAACATATTAAATCATGTTGGAAAGCATGTAGAACATAAATGTCAAAACAGAATGTAGAAAATACTAAATCACATTGGGAAGCATGTAAAACATGAATGACAAATGAAATATCCATGTAAGAAAATTTTAAAAAAGATATGTAAGAAAGTGAAAAGTAAGCTCATGTAAGATAGGCAAAAAGATAAACATGAAATACCTAAAATTAAAATTAATTGAAGATGTAATAAAAGTATGTCAAATGAAGGTGAAAAAAAGCATAAATAAGTGAAAATGAAATGTAAGTCAAGAGGTAAGACAAACATGAATAAGGTATACATAAAGATAAACATGTAATAATGGAAAATTTCATATATAATATAAGTGAAGTCCATAAAAATCAAATGAAGAACATGATGGATAAATGAAAATCAAAATATCTGAAGGATTAAGACTCAAACTTAGTGTTTGTTCTAAGATACAACATAAGAAAATACAACCACCTAGTTACATGACTAGTATGATAATGAGGTGGTGTGGTAAGTAAATGGTGTAAGGACGTAATCCATAATTGATCAAACATGTTATTTTAATTTAAGGATAGTTAAAATTGAAACAATGCAAGTCTAGCATGTTTTTAAGAGGTAAAGAAGAAGGAAGTAGAGAGGAAGGGAAAATACATTTGAAATCACAATTTGCCTATCAAGGGGGGGAATGAAATTGGTATAGGGGATAATGAAGGAAAAATAAAGGTAGATGACTTATTTATTTAAGTCAAAAAACTCAAATTAACTTTTCCAAAATAAGAGAATTTTTTACCTCAAGGACTATGAGGAACTTCTCTTAGCCACAAAAGTTTTAGGTCAACAAATGTAGTATATATATCATCCCATGAAGGCAATATGCATGAAAATTAAAATTAACCTACCTTCCCACAACATGTTCCCCATTCCTTAGGACCCCTTAAAGAGCCATTAGTCTACTATGAAGATTGGGTAATTGTGTGAAAAAGTAGTTATCATCATAGAGTTTCTTTAATTATCCTATTCCAATCTACTAGCCTACCATACCACAAAGGGCCTCAGCTCTATGTGGGGCCAACTATGGAGTTTGATCTTCAATTAGAGATATAATATGTACTTGTAATCACATTTTTGTATGTGAATTTGAATTTTGAGATTAGTATGTTGCCTTTTAGATATAACTACCTTTTGATTCGAAGGATTTGGATTTTAACATTCTTGATGGCTTTTTCTAACCCTCCCCCATACAAATTTGGAAAATCAAACATGGTTGATAAATATGACTTTCATTTGAATACTTCGGACTTAGTTTCTAAGAGAGAGAACTTTAAAGATCTTGGGGTCTAAGAGTCTCATAAATACAGGTGAAATAAGAGTGCTATATTGACTTTGACCTTGTTTTATCCAATGTGGAGTGAAAGGAAGGGTAAATAAAGAGTAATAACACATGGAACAAAGTTTGATTACTTCAAATTGTAAAACAAAATGTGAAAAATGGAATAAAAAGGGATATAATTATAGAAAAGTGTGATTCCTTATCATAAGAATGAGGGAAATGGATAAAAGCATGATAACATATATTTTTGTGAAAATTTCATCTAATAAAATAAGAAAAAGGTAAAGTTTGAGAACAAGGATGTAAAAAAGATGCAAAGATGGTAATTTTATGAGGAGGGTCGGGTCTTACCTGTGGTCTTACACTAAAACATCATAAAAGAGAAACCCATGAGGGTGCTAAAAAACATGTTAAAAATAAATGAGGAAAAGCTAAAAGGTGGTATTTTTTGAGGAGGGTCAAGTCCTATCCATGGTCTTACATTTTAAAATCATGGAAGAGAAATCTACAGGGGTGAATGCTAAATAAAGGGAAAAATGATCATAAAGCTACTAAGATAAAGAATAACATAAAAAGGAAAAATGAATTATATGAGGATAAAAATGAAAGTGAATGCCAAATTTAATGTGAAATAAAACCAAATAACATGAAAGAAGACAATGATGCTAGTAAAACGAAATTAAAGGAAATAAAGTGCACAAAAACAAAGAGACATGAGACAAAAAGAATAAGTAAGATCTATTCTAATGTTTGTATCAAAGATGAGCATGTGAAATACAAGTTTATAAGTATTGAAAGCTTTCTTAACTCTAGATTTGTTTGATATTAAGCATTGTATAATAAAAGTGGGCATCGCAAGATGCACCAAAGGGTAATTAGATGTAGGGATGGGAAATAAAAGATACCACAAATTACGAAGGGACATGTGGATGGGCATCGTAATATGCCCCAAAATGTGAGGTAGAGTGAGGTAGCATTAAACTATTAAAATGACTTGTATCGGGTTGGTAGGTGAATTTGGAGATAGGAAAATGTGTTGGTTTGTTAGGTTTAAAGTATCTTGAATGTGACATATGATAGGTAAGAGAGGTATGAGGAGGTAAAAAAGGTAAATGAGGACCATGTATTATATTCATTAGAGAGGGAATTTGACGTAGTTACTCTTTTGGTTCATGTGACCTAAGAGTTTGAGGTTCAATAGATGCAATGATATGTTTAAAATTATTCATGTTAGTTATCCTTTCTTTATTGGTGTAGGAAGAAGCATCAGCTAGGGTTTGAACATAATTAGTGGATGAGGTATAGGTATGAGACAATTATTTTTTATCATTAGGTAGTTGATTTGGATGTGATTGTGGTTTTTGAGATTGAATTTGAAAAGCTTGAAGATAGTATTGATAACATTATTTGGTAAGAGTATCAATATTAAAATGTGGACCAAACAAGGAACAAAGAAGAAATCAATGAATATCATGACAAGACTCATGGTAATGACATATAGTAGCTTGCCACCAAAAAATTTTATTTATATTGTACCATTTTGGATGTGGTTTGGAAGGATGAAAGCTCATAGGTTTAGAGGGTGGAAATTTATTCTTAAGTTGTTCTAGACTCAAGGGAGGGTGGGTTGGGTTAAAGCTGGTTTAATTGGATGCTCTATTTTGAGGTTGGGGAGGCTTGAATGAATCAATATTATGAGAAAATTATTGAAAACTTTTTTTTAATAGTTGTTTGAGGTGTTTTAAATTGATTCATAAGAAAGTATTGAATTTTTACTTCATTTAAGGCTTCATATAAAGTTTTAGGTGAAAAGATTTTAACTTTGTATTAATGGGGAGGTTTAAAAGAAGTGGCAAATATTTGTAAAATAGATTCACCATTCATGTTATGGTCCACTTTATGAGTAAGAGAATTCCATTGTTTAATGAAAGTATGAGAAAATTCATTAGGAAGTTTCTTAGCATTGATGAAATGGCTAAGATAATTTTCAAGAAGGTCATCATGTTGGAATTCCTTCACTAGAGCATTAACTAAATCCTATAGTTGTGAGATGGAATGTCTAGGAAGTTAGTTGTACCATTCAAATGCATCAGCAAAAAAAATTTTGGATAAAATATTGGTGGTAGGAAAGGTGTTAGTTTGGACCTATTCCTTATAGAGATTACCAAAAGACTTTAAAAATATAGTAGGGTCCTTAGTCCCATTATATGTGATAGTTGGAGAAATTCTTCCAATATCTATGGATGTAATGAATTGGGCTAAAGGATGATTTTGAAGATGTTGAAGCATTTTTTTATCTATTGGAGGTTAAGGGATGATATTACCATTGGCATCTCTAAAAGGAGGGACAAAAAATTTATTTGATTGAGATATGATAAATTGAGGTGGTTGAACAGTAATGTTGTATAAATGTTGTTGCATGTTCATCACTTGAGAGGTGTTATTTGTTTTCATGATGTTAATTTTTTGTATGACTTGTGAAAGATGTTGAGTTATATCAATATGTGGATTTGAAGGTGGGGTTTTAGTGTTAATAGGAAGAGGATTATTATTGTTAGTGGGAGGAGGATTCTTTGTAGGTGGAAGATTCCCAACAATAGTGTTAGTTGGATTGAGTGTGGTAGATGAAGGAAGCTTGGTAAGACCATAATTATTATGAGGAGTATAAATAGTATGATCCTCAAGGTTATTGAATTATTGGGAACCATCTGGATTATCAATTTGAGTGGTTTCAACCATTTTAAATTGGGAATTGATAAGACTTAGTGATATTCTTATGGGTATAATAAGAGGATTATGAACATTGGTTGTAAGGGTATGAGTGTTGATAGGAGAGACATTAGTTTTTGGAAGATTCCAAAAATTGGTATTGAGAGGAGGATTATGAAAGATGACCTCAATGACATTATATTCTGTAGTGATTGGTTTTGGTTTAGGAGAATATGAAGGAAGAAATTGGATAGTTTCATCTAAAGTAATGAAATAAGTAAGATTATTATCAAAATCCTTAATTATGCAATGGTCTAGACTAAGGAAACATTGGAAATATGCCATCATGATGAAATAAGACTAGATAATCACACAAAGAGAGAAAAAAGTGATAGAAAATAGTACATGGTCAACTGGGTCAATCTTATATAGAAAATAGGGGTTGAAATGGGTCTTCAAGTAGTACAAGGTGGACTAGATAATTCTTATACAACAAACAGAGGATAGAAAATCTCTATAAAGAGTACAGGGTCAACTAGGTTGATCTTGTATATTTAACAAAGGTTAGAAAAGGTATAGTGTCAACTAGGTTGACCCAGTAAAGTACATAGTGAAGATGAGAAAGTTTGTAGAAAATTGTGAACTGAAACAAGACAGTTTTTGTAGCTAATATATGAAAGTAAGAGTTGAAAATAAATAAATAGTCAATTGAATCAACATTATCCAATATAATTGAAGCACACAAAACAAAACCTTGCACTAACACTAGATAATGTAAGTTTTTGCACACACAATTGAGAAAAGAGAAAGCAATCAACTTGGAAAGTAAAGAGCTAACTAATTGGTCAACCTAAGATGTTTATTAGATTATTAAGAATATGATTTTAAATGTGATGGGAAGTTGGTTATAGATAAAGGAATTAGATAGCAATCTAAGGATGGTTTTAGGTAATTGGGGCTAAAAGGGACTGCAGTGGCAACGATATAGGCTTCGTATTGGGACCTACCCCCTCACTTCACACACCACAACAATAAGGGTGTTGGGTACTAAGAAAAAATATACCAGTGACCATGCAATCTACTTGACCAGAGTATCAAGTCAGTTTCCCTCTTGGTGATGAAATCCAAGTATGTTAGCCTTGGGTAGACAAATTTTAAAATGCTTGTTTAGATTATTTGATTTGGTAGTTTGTTAAAAAATAGAAATAGTGAAACTAAATGGTTTATTAAAAACCCCTAATTAGACTATGTGAACTACTTTAAGCATGAACTATTAGCATATATAGATTAATTCTAACTTGAAACAAGGTATAGTGTTGACTCTATATGCACAAAAGATGAAATAGGGTTGATAGGGTTGAACATATATTACAAAAGCAAGGTCTAAAAATAAACAAGGTCAACTAGGGTTGACCCGGCCTAGTTATTTAGATACCACACAAAACACAAAACTAGGTTGATAGGGTTAATCCAATTCACTATGTAAGGACACTTTTGAAAACTATAAAATATGAATGGAAAGATACAAAACAAGAACCTTTGAATATGATTGAAAACTTTGCTAACTAGGTTGACTAGGTCTATCAAGCTTTGTATAATCTTTCTATTAAGTGCCTAAAATGTATAGGGTTGACTAGGTTCAACCTAGTAGCTAAATCTAGATGTCTAAAAGTATATAGGGTCAACTAGGTCAACCCAGTAGTCTAAAATGGAAGTTTGGATGTCTATAAACCTAACTAGGTCATCTAAGTTGATTTAGTTGATGATTCTTAAAAACTTATGCACAAAGATTATAACTAAGTCAATAGAGTCAATCTAGTATGAAAGATATATGATAAAAATAATGCTAAAAAGAATGAAAGAAAGTGAAATAAATATTGCAATGGTTAGTTTCATGTTAGGTTCACTAGAATATATACTATTATAAATGCGTCATGTCTATAAATTGATCTTGGCTCAGAGAAGATAGAGCATACCTATAATTCTGATTGGGAAAATATTTATTAAGCAAGATCATGATGAATATGGGGATCCACTAGACTTGATTATGAGATCACTTATTATAATACACCATGTGAGTTAGGGTTCCAAATTCTATAGTCTAATACAATCATGCAATAAACCTTAAAGAGTCCTAGGTTTAATATTTAGTCTATTCTAATAAACAAGAAAGTAAATATAATCTAGTGCACACCAAAGCTTGTGGCATAAAGTGAGGGTTCAAAATTAAAAAAACTAAATTAAACATTTATAGAAGACATATAGTCACATCAATGTATACATAATCCTAATGCATGAGATAAAATCACAACTACATTATCTATCTACTCCTACAAAGGAGAAATAAGGTTAGGAATACTTACCTTTGAATGCAAACCTACTGAGCCTCAATCTCTCCCTTGGCTAAGGTGCTTCACAAGAGATTGTTGTGGTATGTAAGGATAATAAAGACAAATAATATTTTCGCAACACAACTTATATATTCATCCAAAATAAGTCTCCTCAAGACAAGATTTGTATCTCTAAAGAAAGTATGGAACCCTAACCTTTATTCCTCAAGTAGAATGGTCAATAAGTAGATGTTTGTTCTCACTTATTCTCATTCACTTCTCTTCTCTAAAAATGGTTGTAAATGAAACTATATACATAGGTGGATCTTGCCCTAAATACTCCCAAAATTTTTTGATGTACAAGGTCGATCGTGGCTAAATCTATACATTTTTTGGTATAATTCACTAGGTCTGAGCTAGGTTAGCTATAAGGCTAACAAACTCAAAAAGTGAAAAATACCCCTAAAATATATAGGGTCAACCTTGGTCAAACTAGCACAATAGTTCAAAATGGAATTAAGGCAATAAAATGAGGATGGAAAGAGAAAAATGACTATAATGGGTAGGAATGTGAAGAATAAGCTTAGGGTTAATGGTTTTTAGGAGATGAGTGTGTATATAGAAAGTGGAAAAATGGAAAACAATATTACAAAGCCCCAATGGTCTATGTGCCCCTTTCCTGGTGCACCTCTTAAAGCACTCTATATCCCATTTCCTTGATTTGGAATTCTTACATGGTCATCTTGGAAGTCACTTGAATGTTCTTCATTGGATGGTTGCATATTGCCCAACTCTGACATTATTTTTATCTACCATTACTTCTTTGGATTCTTATTTATTACATGTACTTTCATTATAAAAAAACATATTAGAAACAAAATTTGGAGCCTTTATGGCTCTCTATTGGGCTGCCTCCTTAGATAATTCAATCTCCAATCTCTTAGCTTTCTTGGTGTTAATCCTAAACAACTTATTTTCTATCTCAACTGCAATCTCTATCAGTATTGTGATATATTACCTCTCAAAGACTTGACTTCTCTACTTGTTTTGGCTTTGTTCTTTCTTGAGCACTCTCTTAGGTGTTATGTCTTCTTCCTTCTTTTGAATACCACTTGTTTTCACTTTGCATTATTGTGTAATCTATCTCTTGTCCATATTTTAAGACTCACAACTCTCCATATTAAACATCTCAAGGCATATTAACTATTATTCTTTCTTTGGTTCCTTGACCAAACCTAAACTTTCCATGGCTTTACTCCAACACTGCTTTGTTACTATCATCATTATTCTCTCATCTTTTCTTCTTTCTTGACCCTTCGATGGGACAATTATGTGTATCTATCCAAATTGATTTATGGTGTAAGTATTTTCTTGAGCATCATGAATATATTTCCTATAAAAATTCCATGGTATTTGTAATAGTAAATGACAAACATCTATGGGCATGATATCACAAAATAACTTATCTTTATATCCTCGTATATGGAATTCAACCCAACTTTGCTCACTTATCATAATTTTATGTCCCTTATGAACCCATGAAAAAAATTATGGTTTTGCATGTGACATCATATTTAAGACCAAATTTGTTACCATCTATAAAGATATAATATTAGTAGTGTTTCTTCCATCAATCACTAAATTACAAATCTTACCTTTTGCTTTGCACCTACTTTTGAATAAGCTCTTTTTTGGGTTGGTTCATAGACTTGATTTCTCTAATGTAATAATAATCTCCTCATGATTAAAGACTCATTTATTTATTTTCTTCTTTCTTCATTCAATTATATTTTACTCTATTGTTGCATAATTCTAATCATATTCATTGGACACTATATTGCCTTATGTCCCTCCCTATGGCATTACCAACATTATTCCTAAAATCTTTGTCTTGGTCCATGTCTCATAGGACCTTCATATCTTCTCGATATGCTTCCTAAAAATGGTCTAATATTTCATGGATGGTGTTTTACTCCCATGCCTTCTTCAACTACTAATACATGCACTCATGGTCTCTCTTAAACCACCTCTTCATTTTTTCTCTAATATGTCCTTGGTTGAAAAGGTGCTATTTGACCTTGCTAATTTTCGCATCCTTATTATCTCTCAATTATTTCTCTTTTGTATCTCTTTTTAAGAGCATCCTCAATGTCCTCCGTCCTCATGACCAATGGGACAATCAATTGTGTCACTTGGTCTATCATATACTCGACCAAAACTTCATCTGTACTAACTTTATCTGTGGAAAACTGCACTTAGTTCCATGTCCTATAGTTCACCTCAAAACACATGATGTTAAATATTTGTCACAATCCAATAATAATATTTTAATATCTCTGATATGAAAATGATGTAGATCATATATCAAAACATTATCATCCTTTAACAACATTTCTCTCTCTTCTATCTTGTTTTTTTTTCACTTCTTATAAATAGCTAACAAGTTCACATTTATTCATAGGGGTTAATGGATTAAATACATGTTTGTATGCTTCAAAACACCTAAAACATGTTCATCACAATCATTTATCAACCTTCATTTAATCTATACACTTTTCCAAGCATCCATGCTTCCTTTACTCAATTTTGCCTACTATCACATAATCCTTGTAGCCTTATTTATGAATTTATTGGATTTGTAAGGATTTGTACCTCCACCAATTTGAAAAATATCACTTGATAAAGATACCATTTATAATTATTTAGTATTTCACAAACTTTTATGATGCAATCCTTCCATTTGATCAATCTTTGAGATCCTTATATGTTTTTGTTAGGCATATTAGTCCTCTCTCTAGCTTTTCACTACATAGTCAAGTTAAATTCATAATAAAAGGTTAAAACAACTTAAAAACCATTAGAATACATTTTTGTAAATTACACTCTATATTCATCAAAAATTTGTTGTTTTTTGATAGTTCAATCTCTTGTTATGCACATTTTAGTATAAAAACCATAGACAGGTTATTACTAAATGCTACTAACCTGATAGTAGACATAACTAAATTGTTATAGTTGTGACTAATTTAAAAGACCCACAGAAGATTTTTCTAGACCTAATTAATCTTATCAAAGCAGTGATTCTCACTTCCCAATCTTCTACTAAATATTTCCAAGCTAGAACTCACTTGACTAAGCAGGAGACATTATATCAACATATCTATGTTTGTGTAGGTATGAATAGAACACATGGATAAGTAATATAGAGTTGAAAGAAACATATAACACATTATGAACACTTTACAAATAATTTCCCAATCATTTATGAATGTATTTAATGATTTTTCCTTTCTTTGAATAAATGTTCAGTCTAACCAACATTTCTTTATGTAGGAAATAAGGGTTTGTTGGAGCAATATCTAAACATCAAAAAGTTTCCTCATTATTTATTGATAGCTTCATTAAAAAATACAAAAAAATTCCTATCCTTTATCTTCCAAACATGTTAGGATGCAATTACATAGTTATTCATTATCAACAAGATATGTTTTATCTACAAAATATGAGTAACTTTCTAAAGAGGGGGTTTACTCATGAATATATATTTGATCAACAAATGTTTTGAACATTATCCTTGTAGATAATATAGTCTCAATTTACATTCAAAAATAATTCAATATCAATATGAAATTTATTATAATTAGTTTTTGAACATTAATTTCAAGTGATACAATTTGTACTAAAACCAAAAAACTCATATACATGCATCTATAAAACAATTTACAAACATGCATTCTTAATTTCCTTATATTTTGAAGTTTGTCCTTAAACTAACATGTTTATCCTTAACTCACACTTTGGAAACCATTATCAATGTCACTCTTTGGTTAATAAACACTTATAGTGAAGTATAAATCAATGACATCAAAATAGGGTTTGCATATGTTCATTTAACAAAGGTTACAAAACATCTAAAACCTCCTTCATACAAACTTGTCCATACTTCCTTCATCATCTCAAATGTAAATTCAATCTACCATGCTAAATATTACTCCTACACTCCTAAAAAGGATACAAAACTGATTATCAACTCCTTTTCCTTGTAGAGGTCTTTTAGTTACCTTGCATTTTCTTGATTTTCACGTAAGAGAAAGTATCTTGAACCATGACAATAGAATCATGAACATTGCTAGGGCCTCCTACAATTATAAAACCATTATAAATTTTTAACACATTTTTACACCTTCAATAATTCATAAAAGTCCTTCAATAAATCTTGACAAGATTCAAAATTTCAAAAAGGAGTTTTATTGGGAAGGGCAAAATTCAAATTCTATGCTCCTTGAGACTACATAGAATCCACATAAGGACAATGTAAGGCCTACAAACCCTATTAAACACCTAATAGACTAACTCAAGACAAAATTGAAAAAACTTTTTGGTCCTTATAGGATGTTCTTGCATCACACAAACACACACGCGCGCGCGCGCACACACACACACACACACACACATTATTTTTTTTTGTCTTAACTCTTTTTCCATCATTACATGAGGAATATTAATGAATATAATGAGGTTTCATGTCTTAAAGAGGCCCTAATAGGATAGGGTTTGGAAGAATTTGTAAGTATGCCTTTTCCCCTTATATCAAATTATGAAAAAAATGTATTAGATTGTTGAGAGTGAATTTGGGTCTAGATTAAGATTTTTGGATAATATCATTAGTGTATTTCTATAATTACATCTATTTTTCAACTCTAGTGTTATGTCTTCCATGATAGTATCTAAAAACTAGTTCTCGATATTTACATTTGGATAGATACAAATGATGTGTGAAATATGTATGCAATTTTATATGTAATGGGTAATTAAGATCTATTTATTGACATTTATGTTTGTATAAGGACGTGCATATTCAAGATTTTTGACATGATTGAAATATGTCCAGACTACTAGAATTATGTTTGTATGATGTTGATGAGGAGAGTATATATCATGAATGACATCGATATGTGGGTCATTTAGGTCCAATTAATTATAATGTTTATTTCATGAGAACATTAACCAAGAGGTATAATACTAATAATTATAATTTTTATCTCCCCAAAAAGGAGATATCAATTACATTTCATCGTGGGTATCAAAATTTTAAATTACTTTTCACATGGGAGAGGGACCAGGTGTCACAAAATGTAATTTTGGTATTATAAAGATCCCATGGACACTTCACTAGTGACTGAGTAGCTATCAGGAAGCCTTACTACATTTTATATCTAGAGGACATTATTAGACTTGACATTCCTTGATAGCATAAATTTATTCATTTTTTCTTGGATTACTTTATTGTTATTAAGTGAAAAAATATTTTCATATCATACCACATGTATCATATAACATAGAATGATGAGTGAAAAAGAACTATGTATTTTTTAGGGTACACCATGGTGGCCCATTTGTGTGTGTGTGTGTGTGTGTGTGTGTGTGTATTATATTATATATTTATAGAGGTATAATGGTTTTATCCATTGTATTACATGCATGGGCATATGAACACATTGTAATTTTATAACTAATTGGTGGACCCCTAGTTAGATGGGCTAATTGACATGTATTTAGTCTACCATGCATGCTATCTTATAATGAGATATAGTGTACCATGGAATATCATATAATATTTATAGACTCCATGACATATTATTTACTATACATACATGACCATTGCTAGTTGGCTCGAGGATGGTCAAGAGATTTGATAGATTCATGTATGTGGTTAGTAGATAGAGTTATTGGGGTATATTAACATTTTTAGTTTTATCATGTCTCATATCATTTTATAACTGAGTAAGGTGTGCAATGAGATCCATATCCATTACATCAAACTATGCAAGCTAGGTGTAGTCATAATTATATACATGCCATTACTGATGCAGATCTAACACCATTTCCACCTAGCGAAGTGGATCATATTATTCCATAGGTCTATCGGGATGATGTCAATTATTTAGTGGCTTATAAATATTGATGGTATTTGTCTAAATGTAGTCATTATTTCATATTCTCATTTCCCCTAGTGCAAATCCAATAGCATAGGCTATATATGGAGGAAATAGAGGTGTAGGGGTTTGTATAGGCCCGCAACCTTTCAATAGAGTTTATATTAGATTCACCTATGATTATTTTAGTGTACTTTTTTTATTTATTATTTTATTATTTTTGATATGTTTATGAGAGATATGTGTAATTCAAAACTTGGTTTTTTTGAATTTCAGTCAACTAGGAGTGGACCACCATAATTGAATAATTTGTGTGGGAATTAAAAAATATGTTGTTGGATGTTTTCGGTGAGGGTTTTATAGATTATGTTACTAATATTATTAGTTCAAATGCACAAGTTTTTTATCCAGTGGTGAGGACTATGGTGGTGTACCATACTATTTCTACTAGTAGTTTGAGCTACATGTGCTTGATAGGAAAGATGCTCTAGAGAGTAATACTAAGGGGATAACATACATGTTGATCAAGAGATATATAAATATATGACATGAGAATGAGAAGACCCAACATGATCTAGGATCATTGGAGGATGTATTTCTAGAGTAACCTCACTCTTGAGGTCCTAGATGATATGTTGGAGCATCTGCCTCTAGAGGGGTTGGGTGTCTAGGTGATGATAGTGATGATTCTTATAAACTTGGAGATATGGCCCTCAATTTTAAATGATTCACACACATAATCATTTTTTTTTAGCATTATATGGCTTAAATGTGTTCTTGTATTTTTTTGAATTTTTATGTGTTGATTATTTGGGATTTTACATTTGTTATGGGCTAATTGTCAATTATATCATCATATATCATGGAATACATTTATAATTTATAAGAATTGACTATAATGAATATGTTATTATTAAACATTTTTTTCTAATTAATATATAGTACTTTGTCATGTTCCATAGATAAATTAGATGTTGATACATGAATAGAGATTGACCAATTATTGGTCCTTTATAGGATTAGTGTTTAATAGATCAACCAGTGTAGAGGAGAAATTAGGGGATGTTATTACTTAAATGTGTATATAATTTATATATCTATATACCATTCACTTCTCTAAAGGAGTGTCATGGGATGTCTCAGCACTGTAAGAATACCCTATGGAAGACACAATCGAAGGATATATTTTTCACTCATGCGTGAATGTAATAACTCCTTGACTAGTGTGATAATTATAATAATTTCATTATATAAGAAGAGGGGAATAGTGTTTTCACATATTTATATTGTTAATAGTTTGATCGATATAAATATTTCCAGTTTTTACATGCTCTATGAATGGAATGAAGTCATCAATTTGAGTAATGTGATCAAAATTTGATAAGGAAGGAGTACATAACGAATCATTTGACAGAGGAATAATGCATTTATATTTTTGTACACACACATCATTAAATTTTTATGCATGAAAAATCAAAATTTTGAACAAAATACATTGCTTCAGTTTCAAACTTGTCCAATTTATAAGATTGAATTTTATACAATGTAGTGGTAAATTACAAACAAAAACTATGTTTTTATACACAAAAAGGATTTTAAATTAAGTTAACTATAAGACATATGAGACTAGGGTTCTCATACTAATTTTATAAATATGTAAAATAATGAACACAATCATAATCATAAGTGGTGCTAGGAGTCTCTATGTAATTAAAATCCATGGGATTAACTTTAACTATATCATTTATATATTTATTGTAATAAATAGCATAAAAATTAAGATATTTCTCAAATTTATTATTATCTATAGCAAGATTTTCCATGTAATTGTTTCTCTCAATTTTAGTTTATTTTCTTAGAAAGAAGTAAGAAACTAGATAAGGGTATGGTAGAAGAACCCATTTGTTTGTGTGCATGATCCATATTATTATGAAGAGTTCCTCGTTGTATTGGGAATAATGAACTATGGATAATAAAACACTAAAGCAAAGTGGTTTTTAGATGGATAGAAAGGTGGGTTTATTAGCATGAGCTAGATCCAATAACTATGAGCTTACTAGGAGGATATCAATCCACACTCT
>JARHVA010003842.1:277500-315000 GCA_037957365.1 Torreya grandis
AAGTTTATATGGAAACTTGATGACCTCTAAAAGTTGACTAGTTGATAGTGCACTTCCCAGTGGACATCTACATGATGTCGACAACTATATGCATGGTGATGATAGCCATTGGCACCATATAGATAGATTTTTGTAGGTATTAAATGGACATCGACACCATGAAGATGACTATTGGCACCATGTAGACATCTATCTATACCATGTATACATCCACCGACATTATGCAGACATCCATTGGTATGATGCAGACACCCATCAATAAGTGCACTATCAACTAGTCAACTTCTAGAGGCCATAAATTTTGATACAGACTTAGATTGTAATTATATTTTAAAATTTCATAGATTTTAGGAAGAATCCAAATATGTAATAATATTTATATTCTGAGTTTTTTATTTTATGTCATTTTAGGTTATAGATGAGTGACATCAAAATAAAGATGACAGTCAACAAATTAGATGTTCATTAAGATATACAGATTATAGATGACCGCTAACATATGTAGATGTGTATATGACTACTAGAATATGTATATATCCATTGATAGATGAAGATGATCATCTACATATGTGATGTGACGTGAATGTACCTGGATTTCCTTTTAAAGTACCAACAATTTGTTTTATAAAAATTAAATTATTTTGAATACTAGGTGATATAATCCTAGAATTAACTTCTACCTATAAAATTTAGGTGATTCCAGGCTCTTCAATACCCCAAAAAAAATTCAAATGCATATTTATAAAACTAGAATATTCATGAGTTAATGAAGATTCACCACTAAATGTTTTGCTTGAACTAATATTTTCTTATTATTTATCCAACTCCATTAGTAAATTAACTATATAAGGTTTATATGTGTATCTTTAATATGATAATTATAAAAATTTGTAACTTAATTCTAAGCTTAGAAATGTAATGTTATACTTATCATTATTTCCACCATGAAGCTCAAACTTTGTCAAAATTAGATGTATAAAGAATCGGTAGCACTTTAGACAATCCCCAAAAGTACCTCATGATGGGTGATAGGTAAGGTTGAAAATAAGTTCAAGTTTGTGTTCAATTGGTTTTAATTTCCTATTTTCTCCAATCTACACACTGTCATAATTTTGATTTTCTTATCATAATGAAACTCTAATTTAGGTGCATCTTCTAAGCTTAAGGTAAATAAAGTTACCTTCACGTGCTTGTGTTAATCCTGGTCAATAGTTTAATTATATTTTTTTATTAGGCCCTTAAAGGGTGAGAACTAATATATGAATAATGTCAAAAAAGATAAATTCCATAAGAGAAATTAATTAAGAGTGTAATTTACATTGATAAGTCCTTATGTCATGCACCAAAAGTCACCCATGGAAAAATCTACCTTAAATTAAATAATGATAAATACTCTAATGATTCCATAATCTCTTTTGAATGTTTGTTATTACTCAATAAAATGTTAATAATCTCCTTAAATTTCTCTTAGTTTTAAATAAACTATAATTTTTGTGTATTTATAAAGAATTAAATTAAAATTAGGACCCTATTGGTGTGGAAATTTACAATCAATGGCTAAAAATTAAAAAGTGTAGATAAAGAGAACAAGTGCACTCTAACTTAACAAATAACCACAAAAGAACCCAGAAGAATTTACAACAATCCATAAATATGTCAAGATCAATGGATGCTTCGAAAATGATTTAACTTGAAACATGATAGAAAGTGGGATAGGTATGAGGCTAAGAGGAAGACATAAGACCATCGAAACTCAAAAACACATAACAAAGAATATAATATACAATTTCACATTCTAGGTGATTGCTTCAAACCACATAAGGATTATTTATTCTTCAAATCATGTCCTCTCTCCTTTTTAGATTGAAGCCATCATGATGTGGCATGTAAATTTATTCTTTATGCTCTTTGCATGAACAATGTCTACAGTGTATTCTCATTCATTTTTTTCTATCTCTATATTGAGAAGAGTAGCAACAACTAAGATAAACCTAAATGAAGTAATTTTATTCAACTCAAGAAAATATCTTACCAAATTCAATTCCCTCAATGTAATAAAATACGTTTGGAACCATGTGAGCTTATACCTCTCCATTTTTATTTTTCATTATGATTTCTTTTAAATACACATTTTATTTTCCAAGAGGTATCTTCACCAAATGCCAAGTATTATTATTATCTAGAGATTCCATCTCTTCATTCATAGCCTTCTTCTCAGACTTACTTTTTGCATAACTTAAAGAATCCTTTATTATATTGGGTTAATTGGTATTAGTTATTGATAATAGGTTTGAATAATGAAATTTATGTGCTATATACCTTTCAACATTTTGTGCACCCATTCTAATCTAATTAGACTAGGAGTAGCTAGATCCTCCTCTTCTTGTGACTCTTGTGATGAGGTTTTTTTTTTAAGGTCCCTCAAGAAAAAACCATTTATAAAATTATGGTAAATCTATTTAAAAATAATTATGAATTGATTTGGAAGTTGAGTAATTGTTAAGGTGAGTCAAGGATGGTTGAATGGTGAATGTCTCTATGTGAAACTAGTTAGTGGTAACTAGATGTTGGCCCATGTAGTGGGTAGACACACATCTACATATGTGTAGAGATGACCATATCCAACATAGGTGTTGATTGGTTAGATGGTTCTATTATATGTAGTGATTATCCATGTACTGATGATAGGTGGACATCTAGTTGAGAGGAAGGTAGATGCCCTAGCATACAGTCAACCATTTACATATATAAATAGCCATAGCCATATGCAAATGACTAACTAAATATCATTTTTATCATCTACATATGTTATCAGTCATCTGCATATGCAAATGGCCATCTACATATATAGTAAATTGACAAAATATGCATAGAGGTCTACATATGCAAAATGTTCTCTACATTTGTAGGTAGGAATCTACATTTATAGGTAGTTGTATGTATATGTAGGTGGCCATATACATATACATAGATCAAAACCCTAGATGGACACTTATATATACATTTGTCATGGTTACCTCCATTCCTGGGACCCTATCACTTGCCATAAGCCTATAAAAGGGACCCCCATGGCTCATTTTTTTACATTATAATCCACATCTTTTGATCAGTACATCCTTCTAATGACACCCCTCTAGAGTCCTACGTAAGCATATTTTCAAGTTCTAAATAAGATTCCCACTCCCAATAATGTAATAATGTCTTCCCACTCCTAAAGCTCCTCTATAGTAGTATTTAGAGACCCAAAAATCTAATACAAAAATCTCATGTGCACACTAGTTCTAAAAATTATCAACCAATAAGATACATATAGATATTGGGTGGAAAAGTCTAATTTATAAGGGAT
This sequence comes from Torreya grandis, assembly GCA_037957365.1. Classification (NCBI taxonomy): domain Eukaryota; kingdom Viridiplantae; phylum Streptophyta; class Pinopsida; order Cupressales; family Taxaceae; genus Torreya; species Torreya grandis. The sequence goes on from JARHVA010003842.1 coordinate 280,847, forward strand.
TTTTTACATGCCCCAATATTAAATAGATACTTTCTTGATAAATTTCCTATTGGCAAAGCTTTAATAGTACATCATTTTTACTCAAATTAATCATTAAATCATGTTCTATGATGTTTAGGATCAATCCCAATGACACAAAGACTAATAGGGTAACCACACAAGTTCTTAAACCCTCTCTCTATAAAGTTTTCACTATTGAATGATGATAAAAAATATCTGGAGTCCCATTATGGTGTTTAATTGGATGATATGTTCTTTTTATATTATAGTTCATCAATTCTTTAGATTAGTTTTAGCATATTGCTAATTCTATTAATGTTTCTCATTTAAACTCTAAAACCATTCAAATCCCTAACTAATGGGTATTAAAGTTGAAGTTGTTACAAATCCTTTTCTCCTTGGCATGATTGAACTATTTTAATCTAGATCAGTGTTGTAGGGATGAGCATCATATATTACATTCTGGGTTGTTTTTTGTATCCTATACACTCTCAGTGGTGAGCAATTTGATTTTTGTACATACCTTTTAAATAGAATTAAGGATTATTTAAATTTTTATAATTGAAAGGAATATTATATATTTTTAGGTACAAATTTTCTAATTGAATTATACCATGAGTCATTTTACCAATTAGATAACACAACTATTCCAACCACTCTACATAAAAAATGGTTATGAATTCACTTTTGATTACAGAGCAAGAAGAAAGGTTACAATGATGCAATGCACTATAATTATTTTTAAATGATAATAAAATATTTTTATACCTAAGCTTCTATTTATTTCATACAAGAAAAAATAGGTCAAATAATTGCCAAAATAAAAGTGGCAATTAAAGGTCATCAGCCTATTGAAGTGTTTACTAATTACCTCAAAACAACATATCATCCAGTTGAACACCATAATGGGACTCCATATTTTTTTTATCATCATTCAATAGTGATACCTTTATAGAGAGGGTTCAAGTTCTTTTGTGGTAACCCTGTTAGTCTATGTATGTCATTGGTATTAAACATCATAGAACATGATTTACTGGTTAATATTAATAAATATGAGGCACTATTAAACCTTTGCCAATAGGTAGTTTATCAAAATTTAAAAATTCGAAGAATCAAGTTCATGTCCTTGATGTAAATTTAAAAAATACATGCAAAATTTTAACTAAAACCATTTCACTCAAGGAAAATCTTATCACCATGTATAAGACAAATAATACTTTGAATAAAATAATTAAGGAGAATGGCTTGGATCCTATTTTTTTATTTAAACATAAGACTGAAGTAGAACCCACATTCTTTTCAATAGGTGATTCTTTTAGAGAAGAATGAGAAAATATTTATAATATAAATATTTTAATAAAATATGTTATTGAGTTAGGTATCCTAAAAGATAACATGACTATTATCCAAGTGGAATGCAATGAAAGCAGAAAGTCTTCTATAAAAAAACTTCTGCTAAACACCCAAATGTCTGACAGTCAATGAGATTTTTAGATGGCATTGTATATATATTTTGAAAATATTATAATATTAGGGATTAAGCCTAAAATTAGTGATTTTAATTAAATTTATATATAATATTGAATATATATTTTGTATTTTTTTATTCCTATGTGTATTTATTTAAAATTTACATCTATACTTTCATTTGAAATGGTTAGATAATTTAGTAATTAGTATTTGTACACAAATCAATCAAAGTGTTCATAAACAAAATAATTGATAATTGATACTACAACCTTGAATAAATTCTTAGTCATAAAAATAGAATAATAAAAGAGTTAATAAATATATTACCTCTTATTAAATATCAAGTTAAGGGTGCCATTTAAATTCAATTTATAATTGTATAAAATTTTATCATAAGAAGATAAGTGGTAAACTAGCCAAAAATACCCTCAATGTCATTCCCTGAATTAAACATATAAAAACAAAAGACATTATTTAGTAAACATATGTCATAATTATATTACAAATGTATTATGAATATGAGTTTAATTTAAAAATATTTAGAATACATACCAAAATAAAACTTAGGTAATTGAAATAGTCCTTTTGAAACATGTTCTTCATAGATTAAATTAATATGTACCATTTGAGAGGCATTTTCATTAGTTTTTTTGGTCATATGAGTGACTCTTCTTATATTAGTGAGAGAAATTAAAATTTAAAGTGATATTTCATAAGGAAATGTATCCAATTGATAATGTGAAACATACAACCTCAAACATGTCTCAAGATTTATGTCCAAACTATTCTAAAGTTTTGATTTAACAAAATATAATGTGTTAAATACCCTTCCATCTTCTATGGATCCCAAAATCATTGTTTGGCACAATTCATATAATCTAAAATATTTTCTATGTTATTTAAAAATACTATAGGGATACAAATTTTTCCAAAGCCTTGTAATAACACCATGTTTTTTTTGTTCATTTAAGCACTAAAATTGATGAATCATTGTAAGAAAAAAATGCATTGACTAGGACATTATTAAATCCTTTTGAAAAATAGCCTTAACTTTAACTCCGTTGATCTCTACAAACCTAAATAAATTATTAGTGAGTACCCATATATTTGATAAATATATTACTTGTTATATGTTCACCCTTGATACTATTCCAAAATATTGGATTCATCAATCCCATGGCTTCAAGAAACTCGTCCCTTTGAAAATTATATTGAATTTCAACTAATAAGATTTTAAAAATGTTTCTCAATTTCATTTTTCTTGTATATAACATTATTTTATAGAACCCATGTTTAATGGAATTCTTCCATTTCTACTCTAGCTAAATTAGTTCACTATTTGAAAGTGTGTAGTGGTATCTCCTTTTCATTAATGAAAATACAAAGATGATTGGAAATATTGAATTACAAATAAATTTTAGGGTCCTTAATATCTCCTAATATTTCCTAACTACTAAATATTTGTCCCTTCAACTTTTATGGTGAGAAATATAAGATATTAAGAGATTGACAATCCTATTTCCTCAACTATATGAAGTCAAAAATATAAATGGATATTTCCTATCCATGTTTTATTAAACATTGAATTTATTTAAATATAACTAGAACACCACATAATGTTGGCATAGTTTAAAAATTTGTCAAACACTATAACAATTTGCCTTGTCAACTTCCATTTGGTACTTAAACATAGAACTTACTACCAGTGGATATTATTCAGATATTTTACATGCAACCTTATACATGAAGATCAATATTGTATCAACATATTTTAAAAGTTTTTATACATCAATAAATCCAATTGTAAATTTATAAAAATCTAAAAATCTTTTTGGACTGCTTGAAATATTTGCGTACAAGTCACAGATAATCTCCTTCACTTTTGTGACATTTTGAAACGTGGTACAAAATTAGTAGGCAAGATTCATTTTATGTGCCATGAAATGAATATTAGCTCAATTTTTTAATATTATATTGTCATATTAGATGTTAGTTTTTAGCTAAGATTTACATTCATAATATTTATGGTTGGGTATAGGTTAGGTAGTTACATATTTTATATCTAGTTTTATGATGTATATATTCACCTATTGTGTCAAAGAAAAAACATTAAATCCATTTGAGCTCTTCATCTGGTATAATAACATCATCAAAGTGGAGGATGATCATCTATACATTCTAAGATTGAATGTATGGAAATAAGACCTATGGATAAGAATATACAGTCCACATAAAGGCATTCCAAAAGTATACAACCCAATCAAGATAGTTCCTCTACTAATGGTATTGAAGACCTAGGAACATGTCTCTTACTATTTCAATAGTTTTGTGTATTGTCAACATTTTTGCATTAGCAAGTGTCATAATCATTAGATTATGTCCCCCAAAAATATATTTGACTGGTAAATACTATATGTAATCCCTTGTAATACAATTAGATATTAGAATGATAGACACCAAAATAAGTGAGGTGTGGTGAAGCAACATGTAGAAGTAGATGGCACACAATAACATCATTGGAGAACATTGTTAAAATAATACTATTGTCTGCTAGCTTCTAGATTTGATCTATGGCACTTGACTAACCATGACTTATAGGAACGATTCCAAGAATGGTGGTGGTATAAAGTTATTGAGTATTCCATCATTGTGAGAATTACCAAAGTAGTGTAATTGTTAAGAAATAGTTTTAGGCTACATATTTGAGGCCTTACTTGAAGAAGAGTGCCTTTAATCTTGAAGAGGATAATTTTATTGAGGAGAATTTTTCCTAAATAAAAATCATTTGGTGTGTTTGGATGAGTTATCCCAATTTCACTATCATTTATTTTCATCTACGAAATTCCCTCCAGAACATTGGCAATCTTTAACTACATGAATTAGTTTGCCATGGGCCACTAGAATATTTTTTGTTTCATGTGAAGTTCCATACAAATAAAATTTACACAAAGAATGATGAAGGCTATAATGTATATGATGATAAAGAGGATAAACTCCCCCATAAGTATCCATGTCTAAATATACAATCATGATGAGTGCACTTGAGTTCCACTTTTTGTCCTTGAAAAGGATACGTGTGTTTTTATATATAAAAAAATTTAAGTAATAAAATATTTTTTTATTAGCATTGTGAAATATTTCATCAGAAAAGATAATTTTTTCACCAAAATTAATGTTTTTTGATGCCTAATTTCTCAAAGGGTCAAATTTTCCCACATGGAAGATGAAGATGCACATGATTCTTCAATTCAAAGAATTATGGGGCATCATCACTGGCACAATGACTTCTCCTACTAGAGATAATGATAAAATGAAATATGATAAGTATAATTTCAAATACATAATGTCACTGATGAGGTTCAACCTCATATTCAGGATTCATCAACATCAAAGTAGGCTTGGGACATTCTATCCACCATCTAGAAGGAGAAAATATAAAACAAGATCATCCATCTCAAGTTTGAGCATGACACTCTTAGTATGAAACATGGAGGTAAATCTAAGGATTTATTATACTAGGTAGCTAAAATTTGAGCATAATTAATTTTTCTTGGAGAAATGATCGAGGACAAGCTATTGGTTCTGATCACATTGAGAGCTCCACATTCTCAATTTTGTACATTCATCATGAAACTGAAAATTAAAAATTAAGAAGTGTCTTTTAAAGAACTAGTGAATGTGATTCACTAAGAAGAATCCATATATTTTATGCAATATGAGTTAAAGATAAATTCTTAATTTTTAAGCAATGTAGTCCAAAGTTCTAAAAAGGACCAACAAAGTAGTCACAACAAAAATATAAATATAATAGATTGGAAGTATGGTGTCATATTTACCATACTAATATGCATGACATTGATCATTTTTGGTGTAATGCCTTGACACAAGGCACATACATTTGATTGGGCACATTTAGTGGAGATTATTCACATAAATGAAAGAACCAATAAGTAATGAGGATATATAGAAACACAATAATAACCAAAACAAGATGACAAATCTGAAGAGGAGGTTCTATTAAAATCATATTGAGTCACATGAAAGAACATAATTCTTGTCTCCCAAACCTCATCACCAACTAGGAATGTCTATTTGATTGACTTAGGCAACAATACACAAATGACAAGATGTAATGATCTTTTTAATTCACTGATGATTCAAACCACTTGAGATTGGGTTCAAATTATAGATGATAATTAGTATGCTGTAAAAATAATTGAAACTATCACCATTACTCTAAGGATGAGAACATATAGTCTAAAAAAGGTATTATATGTCCTTGGATTGATAAACAATATCTTGTCTATAAGTCAACTCTTGAATCATAACGTTAAGGTGGATTTATTGATCAAGAATGGAACCAAATCATGTCTCCTTTCATGGGAAGGTAAGGTAATTTCTAGAGATTTTTTGAAGGATTAATTATTTGCATTATATGGAGTTTCATCTAATATAGTTGATCTCTATACCTCTATGGTAGAATCTAATGATTTATAGAACTATCACTATGGGCACCTTTAAATTGACACCTTGTACCAACTATGTGGTAAATACCGATGAGAATTATCAATTCATTATGGTGCATACTGATCTGTATGGACCCCTACATGCATATTTTAATGGATTCAAGTACTTCCAATTATTTTTTGATTATTTCTATCTAAAGACATGTGTTTTATTTGTCAAGCAAAAGAGTAGATCATTTACTCATTTAATGTCTTCTACCAACTTTTTGTGACCTAGTCAAAGAGGCCTCTTCGTCTCCTCCACTGAGATTGAGGGGGAATTCACATCAAAGGAGTTCTTGGTATTATTTAAGAAACACATAACCAAACAACACATAACTCTTCCGTATATTACCAAACATAGTGGAATTGTAGATCTATGCAATTGTTTAATCATGGAGATAGCTCATTGTATAATTCTCATTGTGAAGATAAAGGTACCATTCTGAGTAGAATTAGTTTAAATAATAGTATATCTTCTCAACAACGCACCTAAAAATGTCTTGAAATATAAGGAACTAGAAGAGGCATGGAATGGTCATAGACCTTTGATATCCCATCTCATAATATTTAGTTGTACATCATATATGTATGTCTCAGCTAAAAACATGAAGATCGAATTGAAGACACTCCTATGCATTCTATTTGGGTACAATACTACATCAAAAACATATCATCTTATGTATCTTGATATAAAATATTTATGAAATTTGAGACATGGTTTGTGATGTGTCATCATTTGACTCATTTCCATAGAAGGAGTCATAGCATACCATCTCTGATAGACTTTTTCCATAGTTAAATTATGAGCATGAGGAATCTTGTCACAAATAAAGTGAGTTGCAAGGAAAATTGATCATTGACCTTCGAAATTTGGAAGAAAGTTATTCATCAGATCAATAATAATATTGACATATAAAATTGGGCATAAATCATTATCAGGGACTCACATTTGAACTCTACTCCAGATACTTCATTAATATTTTTGACAAGAAGACATGCAAGATATGAAGTTAATCTCCCACTGATGAGTTCAGTAGTCATTAGCATTGAACTAAAAACAATTCAAGAGGATTTATGTCATCCTCAGTGAAAGAAGGCCATGGATGTTGAATATGAGGGCCTTATTAAAAATTGTAAGTGAGAACTTGTTGATATGCTTATAAGAAATAAATCCTTTGGTTGCAAGTGGATTTTTAAGATAAAATATAAGTCACATGGATCCATTGATAGATACAAATCACAACTCATTGCAAAGGGGTATGATCAACAAGAAGGAATTGATTATGAGGATATATTTTCACCTACTTATAGTATTAGTCATCAAATTTATTTTTTTACTCATAACACAAAAGGGAAGCAAGCTTCAATAGATGGATGCCAAATGTGCATTCCTCAATGGTGATCTCAAATAAGATGTGTATATGACTCATCCAAATGGATTATATGAAAAATAACATCCAAAAAAGGTATGTAATCTAATTAAGTCACTTTATGTACATAAGAAAGCACCAAAGGCATGGTACATTAAGATAGATGATCATCTATTATAGCATGGATTCATTCATAGCCACTCAAATTCAAATTTATATATCAAGAAGGTAGGCATAGAGACTGTCATTATTGTTTAGTATGTGGATGGTATTTTGATCACATGAATTTTAGATGATCTTTTTGAAGAATCAATTAATGAATATAAGAAATCATTTGACATGAAAAACTTGGGGATAATTCATTATTATCTTGGCTTATAGATATGGAAAAAGAAGAATCACATTTTTGTCTCACAGATGAAATATGCCAAGATGCTACTTGAGAAATATGGAATGATAGAGTGTAAAACATTATCAAATCTAATGGAAAAAGGTTTGAAACTATCCTAATTTAAATATTTATCTAAATTATATGAAACTCACTACATGTAACTTGTTGAGAGTCTTATTTAATTGACATATGCATGATCAGATATAGTATTTGTTGTTAGTTATCTTTCAAGATTCATGTAGGAGCCAAAGAAGTGTCATTATGTTATAAAAATGAATGATTTGAGATATATTTGAGGTATAATATATTAAGGTATATAATATAATAATAAATGACATTTATTTATATAGGGATACACAAATTTGGACTATGCTGGATTTGTTGATAATAGGAAATCAACCGCAAGATATATCATTCATCTTGGATCTAGACTGATTTCATAAATTAGTAAGAATCAATCTATAGTTTTTATCTCATCCATAGAGGCAAAATATACCTCCACATGAGGATCTATGTGTGAATTAATTTAGTTACATTACATTTTATTTGATATAGAAATTAGTGAAGATTAGCCAACAATTCTTTTCTACGATAATTAGGGTGTGTTGAATCTTGTCAAGAATCTATTTTTTCATGAAATAACCAAACACATTGAGGTCCAGTTCTATTACATTTGATAACAAGTCTTAAACCACCATATTCATCTCCAATACTACCTAATACATTCATAAATAGAATATATACTCAACAAGTCTCTTTGAAATGTGAGATTTGATCTATTTCGAGGGTATATTTGTAAAAACAATATAATAAAGGGGGAATGTTTGTGTAGTTTTAAAGCATTGCATATTTTTTTAGCTATTAGTTTTTATTTGAGATTTATGGCTGGGTAGGAGTTAGGTAATTACAAATTTTATAATTGGTTTTGTGATGTATATATTCACCTTTATATAAATGAAAAAACATCGAATCCATTTGAGCTCTTCAATGAATTAGAATTTTATATAGGGAAACTTTTGTTTGTAGGTAAACACATAGAATAGTGATATTTCCCTATAGTACTAATTCACCATTGGAAACAACATGCACTAACTTGGTACCTATATCATAATAATCGATCCCAACTATATCTATCAAATTAGAAATAACCAATTAGTAAAGGTTCTCAGTAATAGAAGTTTTTGTCATTTTATAAATACATAATAAGTGAGGTTACCTTGAATGGTTCTCAAATGTATAAAAATGCATGTAAACCCATGATATATTTTCTATTGTTTTTACCTCTTCAATGGATAGTGAGATAAATCATTATATTTTTCCTTTTTATTTCAAATCCATGTTTTCAATTATTGTGAGACATTTCACCATTTCCCAAGTGTTGTTATCTAACCAATGTGATTGTGGAATGTTTTGAAATCCATTATAATTAAATACTAATTTATAATATAAAAAATCTTAGATTTGTATGCTTATTTTAAGAATGTGATAGATTATGGAGAACTGTATGTTTTTTCATTTAGATTTGACTAGGCAACTTTTTGAATTGATATGTAATTATTCCTCCTTTCTCAATGAGGTGCAATTGTTGTTTATAACAATTTTTATACTTTGTTACATAAAATTTATGCATGCATTTATTTTTATTTTTTCATCTCACTATTCTTATACTTTTTTCATATTTTAATTTTATCGACACATATTTTGCCATAATGTTTCTCTATTGTGTTGAACATGATTTGCATTTTGTGGTCTTTTCCAAGTTTCCAACCACATATTTTACATTTAAATTCTATTGTAATTTTAGTACTATTTTATAGATCTATAGGTTCAATTAATGTATATTTCAATCCATAATGAAACTTAAATGAACTGCCAATTGCCCATCTATTTATCTTCATTTCCATATATTTTTGAATGTTGTTATCAACTGAAGCCTGTGTTGGTTGAGAATAAATCTCATCTGATACTTTGGACTCATCAAAGGGGTTAAAAGTGGGTTCTACATGATAAAAAAGAGTATATTTAATTATTTAATATTTATTACATGTGTTTAGCATTTCATACCCAGGTACGTCTTCTAGTGGAGGCATATCTTCAAATGGGTTATGTGTGCAAAAGTTATAGACCTTGTAATTTTATTAAAAATTAATACAAAATTAAAATTACACAATAATACAATATATCATTTAAAATTTAATACCTATGTTTGGCATTTTTTCCCTAGGCATATCTTCTAGTGGAGACATGGCTTTATCGACATCCATGATATCATCCTCTAGTATCAGTTTCCTTAAATTCCATGTGTGAATTCTATACCTAGGTACATCTTAAAGTGGAGGCATATATTCAATAGGGTTATTAGTGGTTTCTCCATGAAAAACATTTTGACCTTGTAATTATTATTGAAATTTAAAAATTATAGAGTAAATTAGGACCACCTGCATACATAGATGAATTCCTACACACATAGATAAATATTTGCATATATAGGTGACTACCTACATATGTAGACCATTACCTAAATATGCAAATAATTATTTTCATAGGGCCAACTACATATATATATATATATATATATATATATATATATATATATATATATATATATATATGGCCATTTGAATATGTAGGTAGTGGTCTGCATATGTTGGTGGACATCTATATATATAGATGATCACCTTTAGATATAAGTGGTCATGTGTGCTTAATTATATAAAATAATCTTAATGGGAAAGTGAAAATAAATAATAATAAATTATTTGATATTTAATATCTATGTTTGGTGTCTGCCTAAAACTAGATAATAGGTTAGTTTTTTTTGTTAATTTTCCTATTTTATTAACATTATCTATGGAAGCCATCAAAGTAGGTAACATAAACACTTGAAAAAAATACCGACTCTTGATATTAAGTGCATATGCTTACAAACAAATGTAGATTTTTGATAATAAGCATATGTTATATAATGTTTGCACTTAATGAATATGATCTAGGAATAAAAACTATACCTTAACCACTAGTGAGGAGAAAAAAAGAGTTTAATATAGTACTAATTATTAACTCTATATAGTGGCAAATTTGCCTATATTGACTTTCGAGGTGTTGGTGAAATAAATGTATATGAACAAATCTATTTTAAAAATTAGGTGAGATGGCCTTGAAATTTAATTTATATCTAAAAATTTAGGTGATTCCCCACTATTGAGTAACCTATAAAATGAACAAATGACAATTTCTAAAACTGGAATAGTCACAAATTAACAAAAAATTGCCACTAGAAAAACCTAATTTTTAATAAAGATCAATCATACCACACTCAAAATCAAATTTTTAGATTATACATAAACTTGCATATTTTATTTTTTTCCTTTGCATAATTTTTTGGTTATTTATTGGAAAAAACCTTGCACACCTCCCTTATAGTATATCTTTCTATAGGTGGCCTTCTTCATCTAAGGGTTTCTTAGTTTTTATTATTTGATGCCACCCTCGTACCCAAGGAATAATCCCTTTTTAAACTTAAATTCAAGATTATACCTCTTCTCCTTTATAATATGAGAGTGTGTTTCATAAAAAAAAAATGTATATGTTTCAATCATATCTAATTACCAGTTCATGATTCTTATAAAGTATTATTAACTAGCATTGATGTACATGATAAATTTACTAAATAACATGTCATATGCATTAGTTTAGCCCCAAACCTCTTCTCTAAACTCACTACCTAATATACTCTAGGTAGCATACCCTAATGTAATTCATCTTGATCACAAAGATAAAACTAATCACAAAGGAAAGAATGTGAAAAACACCTTTGAGGTTTTTTATCCTCCCATATCTAAATCTTAACTTCACTCTTCCTCTCCCTATGATCCAATATGTTGATTTATCTCCCAAAAATACATCACCACCATCATATTATTCATATTCATAGGACCAATCCTTTTCATGATTCATATGATAGGATGATTGATATTCTATAATCCATGTATCATTACATGAGTTCAATATTAAGGATGTGAGATATACATATGCATATCTATTGTTAGATACATTCTCATTAAGGATTATGTAGTGTCTCATAGTTTTCTCTTTTCCACATTATTTTCTCTACATTCCTACTTGACATTCTTTGTATTATTACAATCCCAACATTTATTCAAGTATGTATCCATATTTTACTATATGTGCTTAAAATTCAATAAAATATCCCCTATATTTCACTTGCCTCATTCTTGAGATTAGCCTCACATGATTAAGAAATTATTAGTCTTATAGTTTTCCATAAAATTATAGATTATCTCTTTTGACTATAGATTTCCTACTGCATCTTTTGAATTAGATATATTGGGTGAATATTTTATCAATCAGTTAACTGATGAGCAAAATAGGTCTCTTCAACCATAGCATATGGAAATTGGTTAGCTAGATGTGCAGGTTTACTACATCAAAAGGCAACAAATCTCTCCTCTCATCAAGGGGAGATTCCCTCTATATATGAAGGAGCTATATACTATATATATATAGATAGAAAATAACACTCAAGGGTAGGATAAACCATCCATCTCTCTTTTTTAGAGATGATGTTCAAAAATCAAAGGATAAATCCTAATGAAATGATACAAGACACTCCTCTTCTTTTAGAAGTGTTATTCAATAGACAAAAGGAATCTTTCAGGTGATGATGAGTAACTGTAATAGGGTGTAGTAACACAACACAATGAAATGAGGCAAAAAGGTCTCCACCTCAACTGACAAGGAGTGAAATATGAAAGACAATGAGGGTACAAAGTCATCCCAAGGTATTTTACATAGAAACATAATATTAAGGATAATGAGGGCACAAAGTCATCCCAAGATCCTTTACACATGAACATAAAAATAGATAAAATAAAGACAATTGTGGCAGCACAAAGTCTCTCCACAACTGGTTTTAAGACACCTTCCTGATCACTTTCACTAATTCTACTTATTTAATAAAATGGATAAAAAATGTATTAAGGAAATAGACATAAGAATAATTTCCCCAACAACCAAGCTATTCCAACGCAAAGTATAAAAAGTCACTTGTTTTCTTATTCAAATAATGAAATATGATCAACAATATGAGCTTAAAGTCTCAGTAATGCCTTACAATTTGGGTAGAGTTTCATTTCTAATTATAGAGAGAGATCCCTAAAACAATAAGAGCGAGCCTAATATATAGTTCTGCAAGAAAGACTTGGGCACTTTGTTTCACAAAAATGTGTTACAATGCATTCAATGCCTTTAATGCATTTAAATATCTATCCATGGGCTATGCTGGAATCGAGCATCAGTATTTAATATGAGTCACCTGATGTGTTTCATAATGTGCATGCAACTGTTTGCTTTACTGAATGTAGAAAAATGGGCCATGCCATTGAATCTTCATGCTCTTCCAATGTCTACCTAGTGGGCTACTTTAGCTTCTAGAAACATATCTTATGTGTGGATATTTCTGATCTTTCTCCATCATTCCCCCTTTCCTTGCTATATTTCATCCTTATCTGTGTGATCTGAGCTCTTGAGATATCTCTTTCAATATTACTGGCTCCTTACACTCTTCCATCAGTAGTTCTTCCCTTCAGTGTTCTAGCCTTTTACATTCAGGTTCATGTTGTACCTTTCAAAGATCAATAGCTATTTCATTTCCATGAATTTGACATCTTCAGGCCCATCATCATTAGGAAACCAATGGCTAGTTTATTGCCCTTAATTTGATGATTGTGGAGACGTCACTGGATGTCTAGATCTCAACAGCTAGTTCACGACACTCAAATTTGATGTCTATAGGCCCATCAATCTCCTCAAAAATTCCTTCAACATTCTTGTTTTTTTCCTTCCTAGAGGGGACCTACCCTTCAGGTTCTTTATAAATAGTTCATTTTGGTTGGTGAGAGCCCCCCCATAAGGGTTCCTGCCCTTCGGGTGGTCTTTAGATGGCCTTCGGGCTTCTTTCTTTAGTGGGATATATCCTTCAATATTTTCCTTCAGACAAAAGTCCAAAGGAATTTCTTCAGACATTTTATTTGAAGGAAATGTTCCTTCCCTTTGTCCTCATTTTTTATTCCCACTAGGCCTTTGTTTTTCTTTGGTGGTTCCATCGGGTTTATTTCCTTCAGACAAAAGTCTGAAGGAATTCCTTCAGACTTTTTGTCTAAAGGAATTGTTCCTTTACAACTTTGCCTTGGGAAATTTTATGAAAGAATTCCCTTGCTCACTCGGCCTTTGAATTAGTACACTTGCTCCCCACCTTCCCTCCACAAGGGCTATTTGAGCTCCAAAGTCACCTTTCAGATTTTTTGGTTTCTAAGTGCCCTCTGCAAGGGCACTTGTCCTTCAGGCTCTTAGAAGACCCCTTTGAACTTCTTGATTAAAAAAATGGCTATGTGTTGAACCTGTTTCTTTTCTACAGAGTCTGTAGAAACCAACCTATAGAGTCCATAGTTTTGAAGCCTTGAGAGTCTATATGTTTGAGCCTACCTGCAGAGTCTGTAGAAGCCAAGTCCATAGTTTTCTCTAACTTTGAAAGAGTATGTAGAAATCTAGCTGGAAAAATCTATATAAACCATCTATGAAGTTCATAGTTCCACCCTACAGAGTTCTTAGAAATGATTTCATAGAACTGGGGAGACTCAATAGATTTGAGTCCTTAGAACTAGCAGAGTCCATAGATATGGCCTAAAGAGTCCATAGAAATGGGCCTACAGAGTCTGTAGAAATGGGCCTATAGAGTCCATAGAAATAGGCCTGTAGAGTATGTAGTTTTTTGAAAAGCTTGAAAAATGGAGAATTTGAATGCACAAAAAAAATTTGGAAGGGAAGAGATAATTTTGGCTTATGGGGCCAAAATAGTTCAAATGTTGTCCAAAAAATGACTAATTTTTTTGGGACAATAGTTGGCTCTAATTGGGGAACTTCCTTCAATTGCAAACATGGAATAACTGAGGGGAGTAGAAACTAGAATATCTAGTGCCTTAATGTATACCATTGGGCCATTGAGTCATGTTACCCAAAAATAAAGGTGATAAAAACAAAAATGAAAGCAAAAAATAGAACTAAAGACTATACAAATGTACATATTTATAGGTGAACTTATCTGATACTTCAAAAACTAAAGTGATATAGATGTTACCCATTATGAGACAATGAAGATGGAATTTCATCCTAATAAACCATTAGGAAACCATTTTGTCCCCATAATTGGTGACGGGCAAATGGAACTCTCCACTAGGAATCACATTTTATGTGCACTCCTTTTGGTTCTCTCTTCTTGATTCATGGAAAAACGTCGTCTTCAATCTAAAAATTGTAACTCCTTGCTCTCTTGGCAAAGAGTTCCTTTTGTTGACTTTGGATCATAGCAGTATGGTCCACTACCATAACTTGTTATTCTACTGGTTCAATCTAGCACATGTTTTGATTTCCTCTTCAGACACTTGATAAACCATTAGTTCAGCATCTCCTTTGGCATGAAGGAGTTTGACATCTTCACCCTGAGTAGCCTTCAATCTGAGTGGCAGTGACTCATACTCAGGAGTGTTATTGGTGTTACTAAATTGCAACTTTCATGAAGAAGGAAAAACATCTCCTTGAGGAGATATCGACACAATCCCAGCTCCAGCACCGACAGAAGAATTGCTACCATCAAATTCTAGGATCCAAATATCATCAAAAACTGATCTTCTTTCAGACTTCTCATCATTAGAGGTGGAAGATCCTTTTTCATTTGTACTACACCCTACCAATTCTTCTAATGTCTTGTTTCAATCCATCTTTAGATCGCCACCTATAGGAATTTTGTTAGTTGAAACTTAAACATCCTCTATGGATAAGAAGTAATTACCCCTAACTAAAGATTCAAATAGAATTTGAGCTTCAGGTGCTGATGTTTGCGTGACAACATATTTTGCTTCCTTTTTAGGGAGCATCCTCTTCATGATGCCTTTAATAGGGATCCTTCCTTCAGATAGGTCCATGCTCAATTCTCCACCAACATCCTTGCAAAATTTTCACCCTAGCAGAATACCATAGGATACTGGGACATCGGCCACCAAAACTATCATCTTGATTCTCTTGTCTGGGAATGCTACAAATGCAAAGTGGGCATCCTTGATTTGTCCCAATAGAGGTACTTATTTGTTCTCCATGGAGAAGCATATACCAAATGTTTTGATTAGTTAGAGACAAAGAGATTCTACCACTTTAGCAAGCATGACATTGTCTGAAGCACCTAATTCTATGATGCAATTGCTTAGTTTGTGACCATTTATCAATACGGAAACATAGAAAGGTTCTATTTTCCTAGGGGTAGTTGGAGGAGTAATGACAAGATTGTTTTGGATGGACATGTTATTTGGGGGATCATGAGTTATCTTTTTAATCTCTTGTCCTACAGGGATGGCTTTATTCTTCACACACTCTACCAACCTATTCAACTACTCGAGATTGGATTGCAAGAATTCAAATTCAGACATTTGAATTTTGGTCTTCTTGACATGGTCGATTATGTTAAATGATTGAAGTGGACTAGGAATAGAGGAATTCAATTCATCTTTCTAGTTTTTAGGAGGGGGAGGACTAGTATGTGGAATTGAAGTTGAAGATGGATGAATGTTTGATGTACTTACCTTTTTTGTAATCAATGGGTCCTTTTTGGAAAGGTAGAGAAGTTCCTCATTTGGCAAGTGAAATTATAGGCTGAGGTCACTCCTCTATTCTTTATTTATCAACTTGTTAGGTTGACTGATTCTTGGATCATGTGAACACATCATATGATACCTCATCTACTTTACCTTCACTTCTAGGTTCATCTTGATAATTCAAGAAACCAATGTTGGAGTCGCTAGCTAATTCTTCTTGGTCTTCCATGAAGAGATCAGTGTTATTTTCTTGATCAAACTCAAGTTGGAAAGAGAAATCATGTTGAGTTTTTAGATATCCAACTACTGAGTTGCTTAGAGGCACTTCAAGGACAAGGTTCCTCTATGGAAGAGGAAGATGACTTGGCTGCCCTTGATTCCTAGCAGCATTACCTTGGTACAATTGATTGGGGAATGTCCTTGGCATATCCTGATTAAGAGGAGCAGACATACCTTGGGCCATTTGCCTTTTCAAGGCTAGCAATTCATTTGCCAGCTTTTCCACCATTTGATCAGTGGTGCCTGTAGGTGAGTATTGAAAAGATGAAGAAGATTTACTTCTATTTGGGTCTCTCCTTATCTTTCTTACCAAGATAAGGTCATATTCTACGTCAGTAGCCAATCTTGAGCTACAACAAGGTCTATTTGGCTAGCACATCTTAGTATAAAACTCACTTCTTATAGCTATGAGTTGATGAAGAAGCACTTGAGATTATCAGGTGTAGGCTGAGTAATGATAGGAATCCAATTCTTGAGTTTTTCAAACTTAGCGATGAAATCCCTCATAGGATCATGAGACTCTTTCTTCATCTGTGTGAGCTGGGCTAGTAAAGCATGTGCATCCTCTGTAGGCTTGAACCTGGCTTCAAATTTAGCTTTAAGAGTATCCCAGTCAATCACTGACCTAGCCTGCAAATAGTAGAACCAGTCTACAGTATCACCTTGTAGTGTTTCCACAAAAATCTTGACTTCCACATCCTCAAATTCCACTCCTATTAAACCACAAGCTATGCTGAAGGCTACAATATGCTCGTCAGGATGAACCTTCCCATCACCATTGAATTTGGGGAATTTTTTTCGTGAACTATGTGGTAGCTCATGTAGAGATGGAGTTAAATTGAGTGGGCCAAAAGAGTTACCCGAAAGACCTTGAACTACCATTGTATGACTATGGAAACGTGGGATAACAAATCTCAGAGAGGTAAGTATTGACAAATCTTTATTAATAGCAAAAATGGATGCTTTGCCTAATAATGGAGACTTGACTTTAGTAAGAGGAAAGCTCCTAGTTCATTGGAGGTGAGATGGTGAAAGAAATAGATCATAATTACTTTGTTTTACCAACTCAAATATAGGGTTGACAATACCCTTATCCCTTTCTATTTGCATATAGCGTGGAGTTGTCAGATTGTATAAAAAATGGGAAAGAAGTGGCCCTGCTTTAGCTTGAAGCTTGAAGCTTGAGGCTTGAAACTGCACATTCTATCCTAGTTGGCATGAAGGTGGAGGAAGATGGTAAGGCTAAAATGATAATGGGTAAGATATAGAATGGATTCACCAAAGTCTATAACGAATAAGGGTAGGGACTACTTCAATCTGAAACTTGAGGCTTTAGATTGCATGTTCATCCCCAATAGAGTTGCCAAAAACTATTGGGTGAATATTTTTTCAATTAGCTAACTGATGAGAAAAATAGGTCTCTTCAACCAAAACATAGGGAAATTGGTTGGCTAGATGTGTAGGTTTACTACATCAAAAGGGGATAAATATCTCCTCTCATCAAGGGGAAGTTCCCTATAGATATGCAGGAGCTATATACTATAATATAAACAAAAAATAACACTCAAGGGTAGGATAAACCATCCATCTCTATTTTTTCAAAGATGATGTTCAAAAATAAAAGGAGAAATCTTGATGAAATGATAGAAGACATTCCTCCTCTATCAGAAGTGTTGTTCAGCAGATAAAAGGAATCTTTTAGGTGATGATAAGTAACTATAACAGGGCATAGTAACACAACAAGATGAAATGAGGCACAAAGTCTCGACCTCAACTACCAAAGAGTGAAATATGAAAGACAATGAGGGTATAAATTAATCCCAAGGTCTTTTACATAGAAACAAAATACGAAGGATAATAAGGGCACAATGTCATCCCAAGATCCTTTACACAGGAATAGAAAAAAAGACAAACTAAAGACAATTGTGGTAGCACAAAGTCTCTCCACAACTAGCTTTAGGACACCCTCCTGATAACTTTCACTAATTCTACTTATTTAATCAAATGGACAAAAAATGTATTAAGGAAATAGACATAAGAACAATTTTCCCAACAACCAAGCTATTCCAATACAAAGTCTAGAAAGTCACTTGTTTTCTTATTCAAATAATGAAATATGATCAACAATCTGAGCTCCAAGTCTCAGTAATGCCTTTCAATTTGGGTAGAGTTTCATTTTTTATTACAAAGAGAGATCCCTAAAACAATAAGAGAGAGTCTAATATATAGTGCTCCAAGAAATACTTGGGTGCTTTGTTTCAAAAAAATGTGTTATGATGCATTCAATGCCTTTAATGCATTTTAAATTCTATCTATGGGTTATGCTGGAATCGAGTGTCAATATTTAATATGAGCCACCTGACATGTTTCCTGTTGTGCCCACAATTTTTTACTTTACTCGATGTAGAAAAATGGGCCATGCCATTGAATGTTCATGCTCTTCCAATGTCCACCTAGCTACTTTACCTTCTAGAAAAATATCTTATGCATGGATATTTTTGATCTTTCTCCATCATTCCCCCTTTCCTTGCTATGTTTCGTCCTTATCTATGTGATCTGAGCTCTCAATCTATCTCTTTTAGTCTTGATAGCTCCTTACACTCTTCCATCAGTGGTTCTTCCCTTTGGTGTTTTGGCCTTTTGCATTTAGGTCTATGTTCCAACTTTCAAAGATCAATGGCTATTTCACTTTTGTGAATTTGACATCTTTAGGCCCATCATCATTAAGAAACCAATGGCTAGTTTGTTACCCTAAATTTGATGTCTTCAAGCTCATCATCATTAGGAAACTAATGGCTAGTTTGTTACCCTAAATTTTATGTCTACGAAGACATCACCAGACATCTGGATCTCAACGAATAGTTCACAGTTCTCAAATTTGATGTTTGCAAGCCCATCAATCTCCTCGATAATTCCTTCAGCATTCTTGTTTTGTCCTTCTCAGAGGGGACCTACACTTTGGGGTCTTGAGAAATGGTTCATTTTGGTCAGTGAGAGCCCTACCCCACAAGGGTTCCTACCCTTCCAGTGGTCTTTGGATGGCCTTCAGGCTTCTTTCTTCAGTGAGATTTATCCTTCAAGATTTTCCTTCAGACAAAAGTTTGAAGGAATTCCTTCAAAAATTTTGTCTGAAGGAAATGTTCCTTCCCTTTGTCTTTGTTCTTTCTTCCCACCGGGCCTTTGTTTTCTTCGACGGACTTTTGTTTTCCATTAGGTTTATTTCCTTCAAACAAAAGTCCAAAGGAATTCCTTTGGACTTTTTGTCTGAAGGAATTGTTCCTTTACAAATTTTCCATGGGAACTTTTCTTAAGGGATTTCCTTGCTCGCTCAGCCTTTGAATCGGTCCACTTGCTCCCTACCTACCCTCCTCAAGGGCTGTTCGAGCTCCAAAGTCACCTTTTGGATTTTTGTAATGGTCCACTTTGGTTTCCAAGTGCCTCTACAAGGGAACTTGTCCTTTAGGCTCTTGGAAGACCCCTTTAAAATTCCCAATTGAAAAAATGGCTAAGTGTTGAACCCATTTCTTTCCTATAGAGTCCATAAAAACCAACCTATAGAGTCCCTAGTTTTGTAGATTTGAGCCCGCTTGCAGAGTCCGTAGAAGCCAAGTCTATAGTTTTCTCTAACTTTGAAAGATTCCATAAAAATATAGCTGGTGGAGTCCGTAGAAACCATCTATGAAGTCTGTAGTTCCACCCTATACAGTTTGTAAAAATGAGTTCATAGAACTAGGGGCATCCATAGATTTGAGTCTATAGAACTGGTGGAGTCCGTAGATATGGCCTACAGAGTCCATATAAATCAGCCTACAGAGTCCATAGAAATGGCCTTGTAGAGTCTGTAGTTTTTTGAAAAGCTTGAAAAATGGAGAATTTGAATGCACAAAAAAAAATTTGGGAAGGGAAGAGATAATTTTGGCCTGTGGGGCCAAAATAGTTCAAATGTTGTCCAAAAAATGACTAATATTTTTTGGGGACAACAAGATCTAATATACTTTTAGTGATATTCATCATTAAATTATCCCATGAGTTTATAAAATATCACAATAGTGTGATATAGTTTTCTTCATCATTCATACTCACATCCATGGTGTTTAACCCTTTTAGGATATATAGGTGTAGAATGGATCTCTAAGGGATAAAAGATAATATCTAAACAAAATGGAGTAAACTATTCTAAGAGAAGGCAAATTAATTAAATAGAGATAATAAAATATGTTGAATATGAGAATATGTTAAACATAGAAAGTAAAATGCCAAACAATAATTTGAAAGGAACAATATGAAGGAGAAATTGTACTTATTTTATATAATTATGAACAAGCATATATGTAGGTTATGTAGTGTAGGAATAGTCTATATGATGATTCATATTCAATTGTCAAATTCTATAAATATACTTTTTGTCTATCCAAACACTTATGTTGGCCAGTAGACACTACACTTACACTTATGTCCCTTCTTCAATGCTTATATATAGAATGGAATATTGTCTCCTTTTTGTAAGCTCCACATACCCATGTTAAGGTTGTTCACATACATTATCATCCATAATCACTCCATCCTTGTCCATTATTATCCATAATCACTCTCTCATTAACCCTCACCATCTATCATCATAACTAATAACTCCATCATCATCCTTAATCATTGCCTCATTGAGCCTCACCATACCTCATCATTCTTAATCATTACTACATTTTACCTTATCATCCCTAATCACTCCATCATTACCCTTCACCATCCTACATCATCTATATTAACTCCCTAATTGACCTTCACTATCCCTAATCATTTAATCATCATACCTCATCACACTTAATCACTCCTTCCTCATCATGCGTCATCCCTAATCACTTCATCATTGACCCGCACCATCCATCATCATCCCTAATCACTCACTAATCCTCCCTAACCACTTCCTCATTAACCATCACCACCCCTAATCATACTTGATGACTCACTAATCATCTTTCCTCAATCCCTCATTGTATATCCTCATCCTTAAAAACTACATCCAATACCCTGATAGTGAGTGTAGTAGATTCCCACTTGTGTCCAATTATCTTATGTTCCAATTATAAATTTTACTTACTCAAATAAGGCTCAAATAAAATAAATATTCTTTCAATCATCATCTTTCACTAAAAAAAGGAACATAGAGATATCATGTTATTGTTTGGAGGGATTCAAATATCTAAATGGAAATCCACACCTAGACTCTAGAGGGAGAGTGTATATAGAGCCATGGACTACAATAAATATATTGGAAGTTGAGAAAATGGTGGCACCTAAATCCTAATGTGTGTGTGTGTGTGTGTGTGTGTGTGTGTGTGTGTGTGTGTGTGTGTGTGTGTGTGTGTGTGTGTGTGTGTGTGTGTGTGTGTGTGTGTGTGTGTGCGTGTGTGTGTGTGTGTACACACACACACACACGCACACACACACACACACACACACACACACACACACACACACACACACACACACACACACACACACACACACACACACACACACACACACACACACACACACACACACACACACACACACACACACACACACACACACACACACACACACACACACACACACACACATTAGGATTTATGCATCAAATAATCCCAATCCCAGAGTTGATAATCCAAATTTCTATCTATATAGATTGGGGTGAATGGAGACTAGTGATAATTACAATCCCAACCCCATAGTTGACTTCTCATTTTCCCTATATGTCATTGAAAGTGAGGGGATAAGTGTATATGACTACATGAATAGATTATATGCCTCATTGGAAGTGAAAATAATGGACCATGGGATATCCTATTACGTGGAATCAAGATCACTATGCAAGGAACACTCCCCTAGTGATGTAGCATCACCTATAAGTACAATACCTCCATAGTAACCTTATCTAGATGGGATTGAATACACATGTAGGCTAGATTGAATACGCATGTAGGCTAGAGATATATCATAAACATTTGTGTTCATTTAGGATAAACTAACTATTGTACTAGTGGGAAACCACCTTGTTGATGCCTCTAAATACACCATAGGGTTCCTTATTATTCAAAGAACATTTCTCATTTTAGAATTTAAGGAAGTTAGAGCTTAAGTAGTAGGTTGTGGTAACATTATGTTACATATGGATAAATAATGGTATAGATATGTATTGGTGTTCCACAAACTTATAGTAAGTGATGGTAGATACGTATTGGTGTCCCATAAATTTATAATAAGTGATGGTTGAGAGTCATCATCGTCCATTATTTATGAACTATAGAGAATCTATGTTGATAATTAGTGAATTGTTATCTCTATTTAAGCTAAAAAATAATCTAAATGGATATTTATAATGAAGCTAAAGATAAAGTGATCTAGTGTAAAAAGGAGCAAAGAGAAGGATAAGGTAGAAAAGAAATGAGTGATTTCCAATTTTATTCTTAACATCATGATGAATCATCAATTACAACTAAGTAAAAATTCAACCAATATATAGTGTAGCATAGCTTAAGCTCAAATTTCACTATATACCAAGCAAACTTCGAAGGATAATGTAAAAGAATCATAAGTAAAAACCGTGTCTACTTTAAGGATTTACTAAGAACCAGGTCTACTTTAAGGATTTACTACTATAATCAAATAGCCTTTGAACATTTTAATATAGAGCAAAATGAAATGAAGTAAAACCAAAAATCCTCCAACTAACGTAGCATATGCACAAATTAGAAACCCTGTGATTAGAAAATGCAACACAAAATTCAAAAACACCTTTCAAATTCAAGACATAAAAAAGTAATTGAGAGAAAATATATATTAGTAATTGACATATCAAATGTGGATAATCTTTGTGGAACTCCTTGATTATATTAATTTCTTCAATTGTATAAAATTTATTCAAAATTCTCTCCCTTTTACAAAAGGTAATACATGCCTTTATAGAAAGATTAAGAAGTATACTAATTATTTATAACATATAGGTGTATAAAATATAATGATAACTATCCTTCCTAAGATGGTTCTAGAATACACTTGCTTTTTACAATTAGACTAACCTAGGGGAAATATGCTAATAAACTAGCATTTGCCTTTATAATGGAATATTCTATTTCAAAAGTTAAAAAATTATAAAAAATAGAATATTGTCTAATTTTCTAGCTGGGCCTTTTCTTGTGATTTTTGGAGGATGCTCATGGCCTTAATATATTTCTCATCAACTAACTTTAGATCCATAATAGGCTTCAAGATACACTCTTCCTCCTGATCTTCCAAGTCTTTGAGTTCTCTATCATTTTGGGCCATGGATTATTTAATGCTCCTAGCTTCATTTATCCTCTCTCTAGAAGTGAATATCATGTCTAAGATTTACTGTTATCAGCCCCAACTTTCCTTTGCTTTTTCCTTATATTTCCTGAGTTACCAAATTAACCCTATGTTTGAATTCCTCGTCACTTATTATTCCAAGGGTAGTGGGTTGTGTAGGGTCTATAAGCATAGTCCGAAAAATATTTTTAATATTTTAAATTATATCCTTATCATATTCTAGGAGCCTTTCCATATTATTATGCCATGCACTCAAAATTTAAACCTTGTCAACCACAATTCCAAGAATTGTGTTCAAGTGTCTAAAACTAATGGTTTTAAAGCCTGGGAACTATTTACTTGCTTGGATGTTTAGAAGTTTAGCTATTTTATCCTCTAAGGTTTGATATTTGGTGACCAACACTTTGGATAATGCACTCTATCATGCTAATTCACTTTGCCTTAGCTTCATTATTTTGAGTTCCTCAAACATGCCATAAAATGACTCATCAAGCATTTGGTCATTGCCTCAGGTACTGGTAGAATTTCCTATGTTTGTAAGTTTTATTTTTCCTTTTCCAAACTATAGATCCTCTATTTAGTTCTTATGATCCCTACTTTTGTTTGTGATAACTAGGCTTTGATTAGGCTTTCAACATATTCTTCATGAATGGTAGCCTCACCTAGTTATTGCCCCCCAAATGGGGTTAATCCTACAAAGGGTTCCACCTTTTTGAACGTGAATTATTTTTCTCCCAACATAGCTATCTTGGTGGTAAAACTCTCCAATATAGATATCTATATATTAAATTAAATGATTGTGGATGACTCTATGAATTTTAAAGGCTCTAAGACCTCTACACTGGTGTTATTTGATACTCCAGGAGCATCCATATTCTAACCTTCTAATCCTGGAATGACCATAATTATCATTTATTTTTGATCTTTTAACATGGACCTAATCAATATATTCATCTCATCATGCAATTCCACATTTTTCATGGCCCTAAAATGGGAAAGAGTAGGGATATTTTGCAATTTTCCATTTCAAACTAGTCAGGGATGACTAGTCCGTGAATTGGGAATTCATCACTGAAGAGATTGACTTCACTAGTGTGGTAAATTAAGGTAAATCTTGGTTTCCTAATTGGTCAAATAGGGATCAATTATAGATATATATTCTTCTTCTCTTTGGATTCCATAGGGATAATCTCTTTTCCTTTTTTTTTTAAATTTAGACTCCTCTGCTTAGACTTGAGCCTCTTCAAACTATTCTTCTTCCCTATCAGTATCATATGCCTCTAAAAATTCCTTGAGGGCACCCTTAAGTGTCTCTTTAGGCTCTAAGTCTATCATATCTATGTACTAAACTAGGGAATGTGGCCTTTATGGGAGTGTTGAAGATGAGTCCCCTTTTCTAGGTCTCTTTTCTAATTTCAATTTTCCCAACTTCTCCTTGTCATGACCTTGTTCATCTTAGATTTGTAAAATTTACCCTTTAAGTTATGGTTATTCTCCTTTGGGTTGTTCCTGAGCTATCCCAGATGGTCCAGGTAGCATGTGATATTGCAAAAGATACATTTTCCACATATCTCCAAATTTCTTGTCATCCTTGGTCAACTATGTTCAAGTTTGATGTTGTGTGCTTGGATCTTAGCCAACACCTCTTCATGCTTTTTAGCCTTTATATAAATCATGCATTGAACATCAAGTTGATGCATGTATACTAGCTTGGGGAGATTTTTATCCTTTAAATGGCTACTTAGAATGCTCTTAGGATTCCACATCTTGAGTTCATCAAGATAAAATCTAAATGAATCTATGTGTTTGGACATGGTATTAAAATGTTTTCAATATTGAAGTATAGTTCTTCCAATGGTTAGAGGGAAGGGGTAGAAAAGATGATTCCTCTTTTATTTATAAATCCCATCAATGGCATTAATGATCTGGGAGGTAATTTCTTGCTCAACAAGCTTACGTGGAGCATATACTAGAAACCTGTAAGGCTGTGACATAATCCCTTAATCTTGAAGACTATGTAGTTAGGGTAGTACTAGATGTCACCCATAATTTAAACATACTTCTTGATGAGTGGATGGACCCTAGGCATGGAAATCCCTTTGATAGTCTCTACTATGGCTGGGTATACATACTCATAAATAAATTTCATATGGTTCTTGTATTTAAAGATAGGAAAATTTTGAGTAATGGTGGGAAATGGTAGTTTTTACCTTAGAAGAACAATTTATAACACTAGGGAATTTGATTTAGGTAAGAAAGGCATGTAGTAGGTATGACATCATATAAAATTACTTAGATGTCTTCTTTTTGATGGCAATTAATTGCTTGGCCAAGAAGACAGATCAAATCTCCAATTGGATGGGTGAGCTTTTGTTCCACCATGAAATACATATAGAAAACCTAGATTTTATTCACATAGGTGGTTGAGTGGGATCCAAAGGATCAGTTAAATAGTGTCATTATTACCCTAATGCCCTCCTAGAATTAGACTATTGGGATTTTACCCTCAAAGTCCCTAAAGCTATGGGGGCCTTGGTGAAACTAAGGCCTATGTATAGAGCCTAGGTCATGGTTACTAGTCCATTCCTTAATTTTGTATAGGTATATATGGGGGAGAGGGAGCTTATAATATTTATTAGATGCTATAGGAGAACTATAGGCTATCTTTTTAGAATTTCCCTCCTTGATGATCCATTCATTAACTACCATCCAATCAATAAAGATAGGATCAAGGATTTATATACAATGTAGTACCTCAAGTTTTGTAGCAAGATGGTTGAGGCTAGTATTCTAGACAATGATAGATTCATAATGCCTTTTGCTTACCATAGAAATCCTCTACTCCTCCTTTGTAATGGGCTTCAATTCTTCCACCATGAATTTTTTTTAGAAAAATTCCTATTACCTGAGACATTCAAGGCTGTAAGGTCTAATTTAGTGTCTTTAAAGATTCATCTTTCATTATTTATCAACAAATAGAGCTTGGTTTCTTCTTTTAATTGTTGTCTATGAGTTGACATGGTCCCTATTTCTTCAAATTGTTCACATTGGTTTATAAATAGGTCTCTGTGAAATCTCTTTTGTTCCCAAAACATAATCAATTCTTTGCTTGGATCAAATTATGATCTAACGAATTTAATTGGGTCACTGATATGTAGGGTTTAGGGTTTTGAATATTTAATAATAAGATATATCATAATCTAGCTTATACGTGCCTTGGATTTAATTTTTACTTTTTCCTTTATACCATTTCATTTTTTAGCCCACAAGATATTTTGTTTTGTCCTTTTTTACTTGCATGGTGCCTATGTGGTATTGGTCTATACCTTTTATGGCATTTTTCATAAATGTCTTTGAGCACTAGCTATTGGTATTTAAAATAACTTCTTTTATTTTACACCACTATATAAAAATCCTAGATTAACACAAACCATTGATCATAGTCTGGGCCCTTGCTTATGATTGGCTCATTTTTATTTGAAGCCTCATAGTTGTGACACTTTACATCGTTGTGTGTCTTCCCTATGCTTCGTATCTTATGTCAATGCTTTTTTGAATGAGCATTAGACATATGGAAGGCTCATGGGTATTTAAAAATTCATGAGCACCTTCACACTATTAGATCATCTTTCAATGATAAAGTGTGAACCATTCATCTATATAAATGCCTGAACTTTAAGTCAGTACATTATTAAAATGAGACTTAGGATTAAATTCCTTATGATAATCTTTATTTCATGTTTATTAATAATGAAACAAACCTTATTCTAAGGGATTTATGTCTAATTTTTATAAATTGTACAAAGGAGACCATGGCTAAATGTTTCAAGCTAATGTTTATTTTGTGTTTAAATAAACACAGTATATGCATTGGCATAAAATATTTATGCCAAGGCTTATAAAATATGTTAAAAAGGATCAACATGATGTAATGGTATAATAAAAATAAAATTTTATTATATTAACAAAACACATTAAAACCTTTAACTAGAAATCACTTGGTCTAAGTCCTACATAACAAATATCTTTTAATATAAGACTTAGTATAAGTCTATAGTTTAATGTTCATGATATTTAAAAAAAATACCATGGTGATCCTAAAGTATAGATTTAGACTAATTTTTCTTTTACATATATCTAGACCATAAGACCATTTCAATATTTTGCAGATTGAGGATTTCGATGTTTGAGCATTTCCCTTAGCTTGTAGAGAAAAATTTAAGCCTTTTAAAAAGTTTTTGGAGCATATTTTGATCTTGAGTATAATAATTAATTAGCTTAAATTTGATAGTCTTGTATATGTCAAATTCATTCTCATAGATGTCAAACAACGGTCATGTGAATGTCAATTTTAAGCTAGTCAAGATTTTAATTTGATGGTCTTAACATTGATGGTTATGCAGACATCAACTACATCATTATAGATGTCAAATGAAACTCATGAAAACATCAATTTTAATCCCATCAAATTATATTTACCCAATGTGAGGGTACATCTTTGCACCTCCATGGCGCTTATGAGGATCTTGGACTTGGTTTGCTCCATCAAATCAAAATGTATGATGTAGTAAGAGCCATACGACCATGATCTAAGAGATTACTCATGATTGGTTATTTTTGTTAGGTAGGTCCCTTTACTTTTAATCCTTGAATGTAAGGGTACCACATGTTGATGATTTAGTATTTTATTAATCCTTTGACCTTTTAACAATGTTTCACTCCATTCGATCAGGTTCTTGTGATGAATCAAGAACTGTTGATCATGATTTGAGGGCTTGAATATGGTTGGTCCAAGGGGTTATGTGTAGGATTTTGTCAATTTTCTTCACAGTATATAATAAAAGGGTTGTGAGGAAGCATAAAACATTAGATCATCTGAGATGCACACTACCTAAGTCAAAGTTCAAGCTTTTCTCACTATATTGGATTGAATTCCATGACAGAGGATTGTTAGATCCCATAAGATGCAAGGAATTTAAGTTATGGCCATGGTGATACAAAGATAAGGTGTTAATATTAAGGTCACTATTGTATTAATAAATACATTAGGGTCTTAGGATTAAAACCTGAGGCTAAGATATGAAAAAAAAGGATTGAACTAATATAAAAGTAGACTCAAGGAATCAGAACTTAAGATAAGATGTTAAGACTAAGGTCCCATTTGTATTAATAAATACAATGGCACCTATGGTTAAAAATTTAGGTCAAGTTAGGAAATATTAAAAGGGAGTCTACACAATGAATAGTAGTCCTAGTTGAAAACTTAGAAAGGGAAATCAATAAAGGGGACCAAGCATTATAAACTAAGCTCTAGTCATGTTAAAAAATATGACTAAGCTTAAAACATGAACCTTATACTTAGGTCTAAAATAAATTTTATAAATTAAATGTATTCTTATATTTATAAGTATTTAAATTATGATGCCTTGTGTTTTGTATATTAATATAGATTATTCATTTAATATGTGATGAATATGATTTGTTAACTGAGGAAACTCTCATGATCCCAACTCCAATAAAAAATCTAAAAAGAACCACCCCACATCTACCAACTCCCAATCTCTCATCTAAGAGTATGGAGGAACCAAAGCAACCCACTGGCCCATAACCTTTCCAAATCCATACCATTCATGTGGTCACTCAATCACAAGCCAAAAAAGATAAAGGGAAATCAAAGGTGTCCATCTCATGGACATACCCTTCTACCACTAAAACATCCAACCAAACCCAAATTCCTTCACCGAAGCACAATATTTTTATCTTGAGTGCATCCAAATCCAATCTCTATGAATCAATACAAATGATAGTTCTAAAATAACTTCACTAAAAACTGATGAAGATAAATTTGTATGAGTTAATTAATACTTCAACTCACCAATATCAAACCATGATGGAAGCCTTGCAATCTATAGATATTCAACCTAAAGATCCATGACCTCTAGAAACCTTCATCAAATCCCTTCAACTATCTACCCTAATCACCTTCCAGGATTTAGAGATATCCCTGTTAATATATATGATCCAAATCCTCCCCTTTTCATTACCACCCACATCTACCAAACCCATATCAAGAGGGTTATGATTTATGGGGGAGCCAACATTAATATTATTTCCTTCCATGCATATGCCTAATTGAAACTACCAAATAACATCATGTCAAAACCTACAATGGTGATCCATAGGGTTATGATTTAATGGGGAGCCAACATTAATATTATTTCCTTCCATGCATATGACTAATTGAAACTACCAAAAAACATCAAGTTAAAAACTACAATGGTGATCCATAGGGTTATGATTTAATGGGGATGCAACATTAATATTATTTCCTTCCATGCATATGACTAATTGAAACTACCAAATAACATCATGTCAAAAACTACAATGGTGATGCATAGGTTTAAAATAATTTTTTTAAAGGTTTCTGCCAATTCATTCCTTCTAGTATTCAAATTTGAAATGAGGGTTTTGCCAAGGTTTTAAAACATGAATTTCCCATGGACAAACACCATGGAAATTGAAACTAAAGTCAATAAAGACCATTTATTATCACTATCAACTAAAACTAAATCAAAATACAACTAAGTAATATTTCTCCTAATAAAGTGGATGATCTTCAAATTCTACAAATAACCTTATCATGCCATATTTTCGTGTTCAATTTATAGGATTTATCAAGGGTCCCAATTTTTAAAAAATGGGGGTATGTTGGTCCCAACAAATGGAAACTCATGGCGGAAACATAACAATATGTTAGAACCTAGAGACTCTAATTTAGACAAACAATTAGGTCATCCACTCCACTTGATCAATATCATCATCCCAATCAGGAAATAGTGAAAATAAACATTACACTTTTAGACTCAGGGTCAAACACCAAGACAAAGCCATACTATGTGTGTGCTTTGATTCCACTTACTATGTGTTATGGGGTTCAAGAAACAACTTATAGGTTTCTTGTCCTTGATTACTAACACTTGATGTATAATATTTTGATATGTTAATTAGGAGCCATAATTTTTAGCTTATGGAAGGCTTCGGCATTGCTCTACTACCAACCAAACATCCATATCCACAATAGAGATGTTTTTAGCTCTAGTTCAGGCCTTGCTCGACTACCATTTATGCATCCATAGCCCCAGTAGAGATTACCCAAATCACCTATGCCGGAAAGCTTTTGATTTTTCATTGAATCCTTCCTTTTTTCATATTTTATTTATATCCTTATGATTTTATCAAGGTTGGGAGCTATAATAGCTAGGTTTTAGGATTTGGTCAATTTTTTGATCTTTAGAGAATCACATATGGTTGCAACCATTATCCCCAGGTAAGGATGTTGATTGAGTGCTAGTATGGCTATACCATGATTTACCCTAAATTTTTAGGTCTTCTTAAAAATAATTTTGGGCCAAGACAATGGTCAAGTTGACATAAAATTATTGGCTTATTCTATTGGTCCTTATTAGTTTCTCCATGTTACAACATTATGCTTACTTTATCAGAAAGTACTTATTAGAACCAATAAAAAAGGTAACAAGAAAAAAGCACACAACAAAAATTAGGAAAGAAATAAATAAAAGGAAATAAAATAAACATATTTGTGATTATGTACAAATAAGGGACATGAAGGAAAGAATTAAAAGGAAACTAGCTAGCCTACCTACTCTAAATTCTAACCATCTTATAATTTCCTCCATGAAGAACTCAAGAGGGGAAGTAGTGAAGTAGTGCTTGAGGTATTTCTAATTGGTGGGAAATGTGACCTCTACTTCTTATAGATCTTTGAGTTTGAAGATGTTATTTCCCAATATTTCAATAATCTGGTATGGGCCAATCCATAAGGTTGTGAATTTGCCATGTTTACCTTTAGGCTGAAATGCTTTATCAAAAAGGAGAACTGAGTCTCCTTGTCTAAACACCTTAATCTTTAAAATTTTATCAAACCATCTCTTTAATTTGGTTTGACGCCTTCTAAAATCAGAAAAGGCCTTCTCCCTTGCATCTTCCATTTGAAATATGTCCAACAATCTAGAGTTGGTAATCCCTTGGATTTATTTCATGTATTCCTACATAAATATGTATGTGGGAAACTTGAGAGTGATAGGAAAGATAGGTTATTTTCCATAAACCAATATAAATGGTGAGGCTCTTAAGGATTGCTTGATCCTTATCCTATCAACCCAAAGTGTAAACTTAAGGAGCTTTTGCTAGGTCCTCATCTTATTTGTAAAATGGTTTTTGATTGCCTTCAATAGGTTTTTATTTGTATATTCAGAGACTCCATTCCCTTAGGGATAATGGTTAGATGAAAACTTTAGAGTAATGCCATTATCATAAGCCCATTGAGTCATCTCTATAGATATGAATGCATTTCCATTTTCACACACTAGATAGATTGGAGTTCTAAACATAGTATAAATATTCTACTCTAAGAATTTGATCACTTCCTCAGCCATGCATTACATAATGGTTGTAGCTTCAATCCACCTTATACAATAGTCAGTGGTAGTTAGGAAATATTTATGAGCTTTAAATGAATTAGGGTTGATTAACTAAACAAACTCTAACCCCCATTATGTAAATGGTTTGTCAATTATGACTGGTTATAGAGGCATTGTTGCCTTTGGTTCCTTGGTGATAAAAATCTAACATGATTGACGTTCCCTCACATTTTTGTGAGAATCCTAAAAAATAGTTGTCCAATAATAGTTAGCTCTAAGAATTTTATTTATTAGGGTTCTTTCAAATGGATGTCCACTGCCTAGCTTTTCACGAAAGGTGCTCATGACTTGGGTGGTCTCTTCTTATGAAATACATCTCAAATAAACTCCTTAAAATTTTCTTCTATACAAGACCCCATCCTTGATTAGGTAATGAGTTTCCTTTAACCTTAGGGCCCTCTTTTTCTCCCTAGATAATCTTGTAGGGAAAGTACCATTAATTAGTAAATGTATTATTGAATCATACCACTCACTAGATTGAAAGTTTTGTTGATCCACTTACATAATACTTAGCCTAGGGTTAAAATTAGAAATCATCTAGATCAAAATTTGGCACCTTACCAATTTTTTTATTTTCATCTCTAAGTCATACTCCTAAAAAATTGACATTACACCTAAAATTAGAGGAATCTTGATTGGGCATGAGGTAGGTTGTAGCAAATGAGTCATACTTCTATTAGTAAGGTCAGTTAAGACAACACCTACACCTAATCTAGCATTACACCTAACACCATCAAAATGCAATTTCCATAGTCAAGGAATAACATGATAGCTCTTGGGTTAACATACCTTATCAGTTTGTTGGTGAACACCCCTAAGTATAAGTTAGCTATGTTGACCCTCTCATTTACAACATTCTACTCAATTATCATGTGTTTCATCCTTGGTTCTCTTTCAACCTAATTTTATTAGGAACTCCCTTCCAAGGTAGCCACAAATGTGAGAAATATATGGACATGTAGCCATTCAAAGCCTTGGTCCATTCCCTACTCAAAAATATACCACAAACATTAGGTATATCAATAAATAGAATATAAATGAATTATTACACCCTAGGTTTAGAAGCTAGTTGTATGTCAACATATAAAAGTTCCCCAATTACCCTAACTCTAGATTTTTCTAATTGAGAGATAACCCTATCAAACATAATAGGAGTCAGACCAAGTTATTTGTATATACCTACAAGCATGATGTTAGTAAAATCACTAGAATCTAGTAAGCAATTATGTATGTTCTTACCAAACATCCTGATAGTGAGCAAGAAAGGAGGAGACTTAGACTTGGCTTTGTGTACAGTCACATTAGCATTATTAGTCTTGGGTGGATTGTTGGATTTATTTGATAGAGATTATAATAAGAGGTCCCTTTGTTTTCTAATTTATGGGAGTTCATGTAAAGTGATATTAGCCTTTATATTTTTCATGTCCTCAACTATGTTATATCTAGTTTTATTAAAAGAAATAAGAATATCAATATTGGGTTTAGAAGTACTCCCTTTAGGTGGCTTTGGATTGTTTCTTAAAGAGGTGTCTAGAGGAGTTCCAAAATTATTCAGATGTATTGAGGTAGTCAAGGGCTACCTCTATTATTTATTCCTCAATGGATAGGTATTCTTCAATAACTATTGAAAATCTTAGATCTCCTCA